>JANTOQ010476126.1:0-11356 GCA_027564595.1 Bythotiara depressa | reverse complement strand
AATAAAAAGGGTTTTTCATCATTTTTGAAGGGCTTTCATATAAGCCAAACTTATTTTTTATGCAGGAATCCCTTTAATGCATGCTGTAAATTGAAATACAAGGGAAAATAAAATCGTCAAAAGCTTATAAAACACCTGGCTTTTCTAATAAGAAATTTATGACAGTAGTGTTATTGTATTGTATTGTTGTTGTATATTTAGTGCTTACTTGCTTACTTGGTTCATCTACATGCTTTTCTTATTTGTGTATACTTTGTTGAATTTGTTTTAGGTGAGAGTACAAATTCTACCACACGTGCTAGAAGAAGTATTGAAGGTATAACCTTTAGCCTCATTACTAGGTTACATTTATTCATTTACTATAACTTTGTGTATATTATTATAATTTTGTGTATTTCTGCCTCCCCTTTTTATTTATAATATTTCTTAAAATGTGTTCAATATAATGAAAACAAACAATTTATTTTGCACAGGAGATGAGTTGGATTATCTGCATGGTTGTGATCTGTGAATCAAATGCACCCTAATTAATAATTTATTAAAATTAAATTAAATAAACAGTGATATTAAATCTTAGTCAGCACCTCTTATACTATTGCAGGATTTTATAAATAATTTTTCCTCAGCAATAACTTGTTGGGGAAAAAATTCAAAAAAGTCACAAAGTATTCAGACAACTGGGACAATTCTGATCATTTGGATAGAAATGAGTTATATCCCAATGATTGGGATGATCGCAAGCAACTGTGACTTTTTAAAGGAACCGATTTGAGTGAGTGGGGCAATTCAAGTCAACCCCACATTGCAATTTTTTCTTCCATTCATCCAATCCAGTTGCAAAGTGGCAGCTTCAAATGTGGAGAACATAGAGTTTACAACTTCCGTTTTTATAGAAGAAGTGCAGGATAAAATTTTTGTGTCTTTGAAGTACTGGAGGAAGATTGGTGAAAAGTTAAAGATGGATGCTACAAAAGCAGGGAAAGAATACAGGAATATTATTAGCACAGCCTATGGTATGGTCCATAGTTGAAAAAGTGGAAGACAGTGCCATCTGGATTGGATAGAGGTGTAGTACTGCCACCTGCTGAATTAGTAAACTTAGCATGGCTAATGAATAACATCAATCAAAAGGCTAATACTATCACCAATATGACATCTTTACAGGAGGAAGATCAGGATGGAAATTGTGATCCAGAAGGACCAGAAGAAGAAGCTGAAGAGGTCCACTAGGTTTATGATGATGCAGAACAGAATGTGTTAGTTGATGTTGATGTGAGTGGGATCCCATAGATAGCCAGAAGCTGAGCTCACAGAATTAAATCCCTTGCAACCATAAATAAGAAACAAATTAAAGCTCAAATGAGAAGGTTGATCCTTGAAATGAGATATTTCTTTGACAGAGTACACCAGAGCCCGAGAATGAAATGAGCAATCTGAAGATGGAGGATGAGGATTTTCCCAGCACTGCACCTCCAGTTAACGACGAAAGAACTTTTCTATTATTAACTTACTGAGCTTGTTGCTTTCCTCCTCTAAAATATTCTCCCCGCTCAAACTCTTATGTTTTCATCATTCTTTTCTTCATTATCTCCATAAAATTGCAACAAGAGGCAAGAAACATGAACAGAGTTTTTCCCGTCAATTAATTGCTGTCATTTCAATAGCTTTCTTGTTGGACAACTATGTTGAATGATCAGTGAGGTTTTTTAGGAATCACCTCACAATCATTCTGATCATTTTGAAATCATTGAAACAATTATTCACAAACCAGGCATTACTTATTTGTACTTGTAAATTTAAATAAAACACATTTTTATATTTTTATAAAAGTTTTGCTACAAACTGGGATATTTCTAGATTGAAAATTGTAATGATTACACCCATATTAAAAAATTGGTGAAAAAACAATTTGATCAAATTTGATCAATTTCTATTATACCATACTTTTTGAAAATACTTTGAAAGAATTATGTACAATAAGACCATGTTAAAACTTTTGGATAGCAATCGTTTCTGGAAAAAAGAAAGACGCTCCACAATGGAGTGTTCAAATAGTCGATTCCAAATAATTCTGTTCACAAGATAAAGTAATATTTCAGATTGCGTCTTGTTAATTATCATGTCTGATATTCGGTCAATGAGTTTGTTGTTTGAACAAGTGAGACCATTATGTCTCAAATGTTTCAAATTAAAACCTGCTGACATTATTGTAACATCTATGATGTCCATTTATACACTGTTTTTCTTTTTCTAGAAATGAATTGAATAAAAAAAGAAAACATCTTCCATTGTGACATAATACATTATAAGCAATTTATTTAGCTTTATTCTGCCTTGGCTCTGTGATTTTTAAATAGTCTTTCTGACCCCCTGGGAAATTGACACACAACTTAGAGAAGATTTGTAAATAAATTATAAAAAATTTCTAAATCATTGTTTAGAAAGTTGCTTATCTGGGAGTAAAATGAAATAATTGTGTATAAATTGTTGAAGAAATGAAGAAAAAACACTTCATCTAATTAAAATTCTCAAACTTTTTTATAAATCTTGTATATATGTAAAACACTGTGGGGGAAGGAAGGGCAAGTCAATTACCATGTTGAATATGAAAAGTCGCAGAATGCACACATGATGGGTAATTTTTTCCTTTCAACGTAATAGACAGTTTGTGCGTAATGCAGTGTGATAAACAATTCAGTTTTCTAACCATTTTCAAGCATATTTACCAATGTATAAGTCAACTCTTTATATAAGTTGACCAATATTTTCAGCTGCGAAAAACATGATTTAAAAATTATGTTTGGTATATAAGTCGAGTAGTGGTTTAAACGTGATAAAAGATCTCTTTAAAATTCAAATGGTTAAAGTAACCATCAAATATGCTACCATTTTGATTTTTACATGTAAATCTGCCATTTAGCACTCCGTCACAGACTTTATTTTATAGGGAAAAACAGATTATTTAAAAATTATCATGTGTAAATATGAAATGTTCAGTGAATAAAAGAGGGTATAATAATTGATATCTTTAACTTGGAACAAACATCAAAATAATTTTTGCCATGAGTTGCAAACAGAATATTGTATTAAGTGATCTGATAAAAATTAGTAAACATTATTGTTTTCACTTCAATGCCATTCATTTGGCAGCTTATACTATCAGTGTTTTGCGGTTGTGTGGTTGTATGTTTACTTTTTTATTTTCTGTGTTTTTCTACAAGTATTTCATTTTATTTTAGATGCCGATTCCCCGTATCAATCAGATGAAGATTACAATTTAGTAAAATATGTTGAAAGTGAAGGTATAATCTTTAAACTCATTACACAGGTTAAATATTTTTATTTATCTGGAATTGTTTTTGGGATCCCTTAAGTATACACACAACCTTTAAATGGATATTTTTGCCAAAATGAAAATTTTATATCATTTAAAAACTTATCTTGCGAAGAATATTTATTTTAAATTAGAAATATAAATTTTTCACAAGAAAAGCCCTCAAATAAATAAAAAGTACTTTTAAAAATAAATGTTTGCAATGTCTTTCTAACATTTGTACTAACTGTTACTAATGGTAACGAACATTTTTTCCTTCCTTTCTTTGTTATTTTGTAAGAAATTACAACTTATTGTAGACTATACCAAAAGAAAAGTAAACAAACCTGCCTTATGAGATGTAATCAGCTGCAATCTTAATCATTTCTTTGTTTTCAGATTAACTTTAAACTTTAAAACTCTGTTTCTCAGAAATGTTTTTTTCATGCTATTCCCTAACTTTGAAGAGTGAAAAGGTACAAGGGAAAACCGGGAAAAAGTTGCCTTTAACATAGTAAGAATCAGTTATATTTGCTCTACAAAACAGTGTCTCGTTTTTTCTTTAAATTGTTTTGATCACAAGATATAAATGAATAAAGATGGGTGAGGAAGTTTTTCAAACATTTTTATGTGTAAGTAATATGTTTTCTTGATTTTATCGCCACTAACCCAAAAAAACAAAAACAACTGAGACTCCGTTTTGGAGTTCAGAACATCAGCTTTCCGATGATATAATTTTCAACTAGAAAACACGAGGCCGTTGTACCTTTCACTCTTTGAATATTGACAGTGTTCGAACATTTTTTTTTTTTTTTTAACTAAAATATTAATAATATTATGACAGTGGGATAGGCCATTTATTAAGCTTTTCGAAAATATATACTTTTTTGACCTGAAAATATATATGAAAATATATTAATGATTTTCATCAACCTGAAGGTTATGTGTATTCTTAAGGTTGTGCTCTATTTGTGATTCTCCAGACCCCCTACTTACCAGCACGTAACCATTTTCTTATTAGAATTTTGTTAAAACAAAAATTGTTCTTTCGTATATTGCCTTGCACATCAAGATTTCAATATACAAAGACAGCTCAAATGTATGCTGCTGATTATATACACTTAGTGAACCTATTGTTTTCACTTCAACTGTATACACGATAGCTTACACCAGCTGTATTTTATAGTGGTATAGTTGTGTATATTGTGTTCACATCCTGGGTTGTCTACATTTTTTCTCATTTTCAATTCTTTTTGGTGATTTTGTTATAGACAAATACAACTCGGATCCATTCTACCGTATGAGAAGAAGTGCTCACCTCTTAGGTATAATCTTTAACCTTGATACATAAGTTCAATGTTTTCATATATTAGAACATTGTTTATTTGACTCATTCTGTTGATTCAATGCATGAACTATTTTTAGGGTCCCTTATCATTGTTACAGTGGTCAATTAAGGGGTCGCGATTCACTAAAAGTGACACAATGTGCATGTCACATGACAAAAAACAGAGAAAATCCGATTTTTAGCAACAATAAAAATAAAATAAAATGTAAAATTTCTACGACTGAGGAATGACTTATCCAACCCTATAACTATGACCCATTATTTTATAAAATATTTGTAGTTACAAAGATATATTCCAAAATACAAGTTTCATGAAAATTGTACTGGATCATTGTGTAGTATTATGAAGAAAAAAAAGCAGATAAGGTTTGAAACATTTGCTAAAGTCGTATTTCCTGTCACTAATGGGGACTTTTTTTAGCGACAACTGAATTTCCTTAATTTGAACCCTGTGTTATTAACTAATATCTGTTCTTTGTAAAATGTCATAGTGACATAATTTATGCAAGTGTCTCCAAATAAAATTGTACAAGAAGCTTTTTCTAAAGTTACTGACCATTTTTTATTTTCTTTATTATTTTTTGTTGTTCTTTGTGTATGATGTTATTACTTTTCTACTTTTTATTTGCTACAACAAAGCAGAAAAAAACTATTACATGCACATTTTTGGTAAAGGTCAACTTTTACCTTTTCATTTTTTCTGAGAATATTTTCACTTAAACCAAATAAATATTGAATCTTATCTTCTTTTGTGACCACTCTGTAACATGTGATAAGACAGACACACAAGACACACCTCAGTTCCTCATAAAATTAAAAAGGTTTGCAATGGAAATTTTAACGTATCCAGTAGATATCCTTATTTATTTATTTATTTAAAAAAAAAAAAATTGACATTGTTTTGACATAATTTTCAGATTTATTTGAAAATATGTATCATTACAATTGAAACTACAACTAGTACAACAAATGGTGTAACTACAACTAGTACAACAAATGGTAGTAATATTGAAAGGGTGTGTACAGATTTCAACAGATAAAGTTCTCAATAATTGCAACTCTGTTTAATGTGGTAGTTTTATTATATGGAAATTAAAAGTGATTCATGTGTATTTTAGCTACGTTTTAGGAGGTTAATGAAATTTTTTTGATTTGATTTTAGTTTATTATATATCTGCTTCTGATAATATAGTTTTGTGTTTTTTTTTTACATTAGGTGAAACAACCACAACTGGTATGTTCTTAATTCTTGCTTTTATTGCCCATGTGTTTATGATATTAAAACAAAGTTATTTTTCCTACTTTTAAGTAATTGTAATCAACAACAAAATATATCAGTTTTAATAGTTTTGTGTAATATATATTTTTATATATAGCATGGCTGTAACTACTGGGGGAGGAGGCCATGCCCCTCCCTCCCCCAATAATGTTCAAAGTTTTTTTAAGAAGAGTTGAAAGTTAACCTATTCTTCAGTTGTTCTTTATGGCAAAAAAGAATCCATAACTGATTAAAAGAGCATTTAAGGCAATTTAGAAGTGCTTATTTCTAAAAACTAAAAACATTTCAGTGCTGCTTCATCATGGGGGGATGGGTTTTTTGTGACACTTAATTAGTTGTTTTTCCTGTTCATCATTACCATGGTTGTTTTAATTAGATGAAATAAACAATAAATAGTGCTTTTTTGGATTTGTATGTTACTGTTACTTACTGGTATATTCTGGAGTGCTGTTTGTTGTGTTTAATATGTTCTCATCGCTTGTTTTGGTGAATATTTTATGTTATATTCGTTATTATTCCACATTTGCTGAAAAAGTGTTTTTTTTACCTTCAATTAGTTGAGTTTCGCATTTATTTTTCCTTTCATTTATTTTTTAATTAGTTTTAATTTGGTTCATTAAGTATTTATTTAGTAAAATTTTCAAGATTGTTTTTAATTTATTTTACCTGTTTCTGATTATATTTTTGTTTTTTATTATAGCGGCACCGACTACTGGTAAGTTTTTCTTAAACTTGGGAACATGACTTGATAAATGGCAATATAAAATCTTGAGCTTATCATATATTCTGGTGTCTTGAAGTGCCCAGTATTGCAAAGCTGGGAATAAGTATTGCCATTGTGTTACATTACATAAATTTTAATTTATGTTCCTTCATCTTGGTGAACATTACCTTCTCTGGAATTTGTTGAAGTTCCTCAATTTCCTCCTGCCATATAAATCTTGTGTTACACGTATATTTTGGCTAAGGTCAGCTTTTACTAGTTTAGTCAGTTTTCCAGGTTGGTTTGTATTTAGTTAATACTTTCTTTCCACCTGTTTTTGGTAATGGTTTTGTGTATTTTATTATTTCCCCAACAACAAGCACTAAAAATACAGTATACTTTAAAGGTTTCCCCATCACTTATTATTTGTTGGCAATAAATGTTTCATGATTTGGTCCCTTTACTTTCATTGTACATGTACCAAGTAATCACCTGCAGATTTTGCCTAAAGTTTGTTTCTTCTTTTTGAAGTGTTTATAAATACTCAAGATTAATAATGGAGAGCATGAAAATCTATAGAAAGAGAACCGTATTTCCTCAAATAAGAGACCATTCTACAATTTCTTGAAAGCAGTCAAAATGGGGGTGTACAATTAGAGGAGGTCTGTAATTTAAGGGGGTCACTCATTTCTAGAATTGGAGTTTAATAAATAAATAAATTTCGACATGTCAAAATACGATAAGTGTTGGTAGGGTTTGGTATCTTTTTCCAGGGGGTTAATTATTGCAAATAAAAGGGAATATGAAGTTGGTAAAACCTGATAAGACCCCCTGGTTTTTCATAAAATTATAAAGGTTTCTAATAGGAAATTTAAAACAGGCAGGGGGTCTATCCAGGAACTATAGTGTTAAAGTTTTAGATTGCTAAAAAAACTTTTTTACTTAAAAAATGTCTCTAAGGTGTTTATTTGGTTAATACTTTGATTTCATAGCTACTACAATAAGCACAAAGCCAACCTGTATAGATGTTGTTAATGATGATAATAATATTAATAATAATAATAATAATTTTTAACTTTAAAACTGTTTTATCGGATCAATTTCATTTATAAGTCATCTATGACTTACCTAAAATTTAAATTAATAACAGGAATATATGATGTACTTAAACCTTTAATATTAGACTTCAGTTAGAGTATATTAGACTTCAGTTACAGTATAAATGTAATTTATTATTTTATTTTAATATTTTAGCTGCACCCACACCGCCCAGTGGCCACTCAAATGTGATCGATTCACTTGTATCACTGACCAACACTTCTGCAACAACCAGTGATACAACGGTAACTTCCACTACAGCTCTCCATAATGTTATAACAACATCTTCAGAAGATGTTGAATATGGAAGTTCAGTGTTTGTATTTACTCACAACAAAAGAGATGACTTATTAGCAGCACTGGTAAGTCACAATGCGCAAAAGAGTATGTTGTCGGTTACTTACCTCTCAGGTTCAGATGCACAAGGAACACAATCTATGAAAAGCACTGCTGCCACATCATCAGGTAAGTAAATACTTTGTTAATTTTTTAACATATTATAATTTACAGAATTTACACAAAAATATTGACGTCGCTGGTAACGGTTCTGTTTGCCTGTACTTTTACCATCTGCACAGAGGGGCTGAAATCCTTGTATAGATTTGAAGCTTGTCTTGTTCACAGTGGTACTGCTTCTGGATATCCAGAATATTATATATTATTTCTAATAAATTTGTGTCATTTCCGAATTCATCAACGGTGAAAAACATACCTGAAACGGGATAGAAGACATGCAAGGAAGTCAATCTTTAACCCTTTGATGCACACTCCCCCCGGAAAGAAATCAATCTTTGCTATTTTGCTATTTTGCTTTTCCCAGGGGGTTCATTATTGGAAATGTTATGTTAAATAAATTGGTAAAAGTTTATAGTGTTCCTCATAAAATTATCAAGGTTTCCAATGGGAAGTTTAATATAACCAGGAGGTATGCTTTGCATTTGGTTTTTGTGTAATTTTAGGCGATCAGATTAGCACATCTGATTTTAGCGAGGTCGGCAACTATGTGCAGTCCAGTTTGAAAACGGACACCACTCTATTTGTTGGATTTGGTGGTGACACAACTGCAAGTTATGAATTTTATGTTGATGATAATGTGGTGTCAGTGTCAGTAGCTGCAACCATTGTAAACTATGTTGCGACCGTTTCCCTTGTTAGCCCATCAGGGAAGAGATACGAACGGAATGCTGTATCTAAGTCAACAACGTCATTCGCTATTCAAGCTACACAAGGTTTATGGACACTCGGTTTTGCGGGCGTTACTGGCACTTATGATTTCAAGGTCCAGGCTGTCGCAGCAAGTGTACCTTTACAGTTTTATGTGAGTTTCGATGTCAATAATGGTGCATTTCCATCACCAAACCCGTTAGCAGGTAACAGCAGCTTTATAAAGTAATATTTGACATTTTCATTTCAAGAACGTCTCCTTTTCCTTATATTATGTTGAAATGGAGAAAGGGTGTTGATGGTAATCTTAGTAGCATTACACATGCTTACGTACGAAGAGTATTTTCGTAGTATTAGTGAACTTAAGCAACTGTCATTCTGAGACGAAATCGAGGAAAACACCAATGATAACTTCATAACCTTCTAAGATTCTATTGCATTACTTTGCAGTACAGCATGTTACTATCCTGGGAGATGTTTATGTTCTACGTATAAAATTGCGTTTTCCTAAGTTCGCTAATGGTCTGTGGGTGTTATGACGTCATAAAAAAAGTACTCATTGTTAGGTTCATGGTCATGCAGTCCACATTTGATGCATTGTCATCGACGTTCACAATATTAGAGAGGTTAAGCAACTGAGATTCTTCAACGCCGACGAAGATGTGAACTCTCGGTTGTGTGGGATATTTCTCACCTGTATGTTGCCCTTTTTCGTCGTAGAAAATCTACAACGTAAAAACAGCTGATTTCTCGGCGTCACAGATATACGCCGAATGTACTGCAGTTGGTTAGGATTTAGGAACCGTTAATGTCAAATCTTTCTGCATAGGTGATCAGGGTGATAGAAATTTTGAATGTTTTGTTTTGCGTAATAACAAATTTGGTAGCCAATTTCTACTACGACGACGTTGGAATCTCTTATGTCGTCGTCGCAGAATTGTGTTTGTGTAACCTCCATTGTACCGTGGTAGCTGTACCAAATCTTTTAAGATAGTGTCTGTCCATCAGTCCTGCATTCGAGGTATAACCTCGTACCAAGTACTTCAAAACCTCGTACTCAGTACTTTAATACTGTAAAACCTCGTACCCAATTCTTTAATAACTTTAACCCTTTAGTGCCGGTTCTTTCCAGGGGGTTGATTTTTAGAAATAAAAGGGAAATAAAGGTACCATAGAAGCTGATACACCCCCGTCTTAATAGATTTCAGTGATAAATTTACAACAGATGGTATATGCAGACATTAAAGGTTAATACTACCTTTTTAAATTTTAATTTTCTTTGAATAAATTAGTAATACGCAGATAATGAACAGAAAATATGAAAATATGATACACATGTTCGTTCCGAGCAACATAAGAATAAAAATTGAAGATATAAAGCTTCGTTTCCACCTGCTGCTTTTGAAACAGGACATGACGGACAGAGACAATAATATTTATATATTATTTATATAAATATAAATATAGCATCTATTTTTGGCGCCAATAAGAACAGAATTTGATATTTACATGTATAATAAACCTTCACTTAACTTTGAATGAATCGTATTAATTTTTGTGTTTTCATCCAGGTGGGATCAACAAAATGACCATTCGCTTTGGAAACGTCCTTCAAGCCGACCGTCTTACTGTTTCTATCATTGATATAAACGGGGTAGCATCGATATCAGATTCCCAAGTAACAACACCGACGAACAATATACATGAATTAGAGTTCACGCCACCCAATACCTCATTTTATGTTTTAATAAAAGGTATGGTAGTCATTTAGTAAGCAGTTTTCTGCCCTTAATTTAACCACATACTGCCATGCAAGCGTAAAATATTTACGGAGCTGTTGTATAATAGTAGCGAGGCGTGTACCCAAACAAGAGATCACGAAATTAAAGGGATTCCTGAAGGATCTTTGAGAATGAACTCATTTTTTGTTTACAAACTCCAAAGTAAGGTCACTTTCATCTTTACGGCTTTATTATTCAGATATCGCAATGTCAGCAAAATGCCAAACAGGTCTGGAAGGCGACACACCATTTTGAACATCAATTTATTTTCAAAAGATGTATTATTATTATTATTATTATTATTATTATTATTATTATTATTATTATTATTATTAAATGTATTTTCAGGGCATATCCATATTACATGGCTCTTCATCCCGTAAAAATTAAAAATATTAAAAATATATCCATGCACATATAATAAAAATTAATCTACATATGAGACTTAAAATGGGTGTTTCCAAGCCTATTGCTCTATTGATATGTAATATCAGGATAGAAATAAAGTAGGGAAAGAGACTTGGAGACAAATATGTAATTGAAATAAAATTAATTTTGTTATGATAGTTAGAACAAAAATGCCAAGACACAGCTATAAATTGATCATCGATAAAATGAGAACGAAACTTTGTTTCCAAGCCTCCCGCCCTACTGTGCGACATCGGAAACA
>JANTOQ010476015.1:0-10927 GCA_027564595.1 Bythotiara depressa | reverse complement strand
ATAATAATAAACTTTTCCCATCCTTACAAACTGTCTTCCATACGCCATAGATATTTTTAGTTTGTTATCATAGTCTGAATAATAATAATAAACTTTTCCCATCCTTACAAACTGTCTTCCATACGCCATAGATATTTTTAGTTTGTTATCATAGTCTGTTGTTTTTGCCACGTATAAAACATATAATTTAATTAATCAGCTTTTATCTTTTTGTGCGTGTTTAAACTGACATACTGTGTGCTTCTTCTATCTGGGTTTCTTACTTCTTTTTGCTTCTCAAAGATACTAATAATACATTAAAGGCAAAGTTTTTATCGTTATTATCAGGGAGAAATTATATTTTTTTCACAAGGCAACTACCCTGTTTTACTCTAAGAGCTCCAACTCTTGAAAGTGTCGGTTTTCTTTAAAAATCTGCATAAACGAAGATCAGACTTTAATGAACAAAACATGGCTCGCGAATCTATTTATTATCCGCAAGGATATTTAAAATGCAGATGTACGGCGGCGGCGATCGTTCAAAAATTACAACTAGACTCTGCGCATATAATAGACATGAATATAATAGAACTTATATTACTGTTTACAACTAGACTCTGCCATTATAATAGACACATGATTATAATAGACACTTATATTAAAGTTCAATTACACCCTTCTCCGTAGGACCTCTACTAAAACATTGAGTCAGGCCATCATGCTGCCTTTGTCAATCCTTGCGGATTAGAGGCCAGCGGCGGCTCTTGTTCTCTTTGGTTGCCAACTTACACGGTTAAATTCACAATAGATTTGCTTTTTCCAGGGGGTTAATTATTATAATTATAATGTTAAATAAATTTGGTAAAAGGGTTGGTAAAACCCACTGGTTCCTCATAAAATTATTAAGGTTTCCAGAGAGAAGTTTAATATAACCAGGAGGTATGCTTTATACATTGAATAGATGGACCACAGAAATCATTGATGGCATACAGTGACGTCACAATGCGGAACAGTTCTTTTTATTACAATATGTCAATTCACTGTTTCCTTAGGAGCTGGTAGAAATGAATATAAAAAGAGCAGGGATATATTCTTTATGCTTTAAGATATACTAACCCTATAAAACCTGGATACACCTCCTGCTTGTTGTAAATTTCCTCATAGTAACCCTTGTAATTTTATGAAAGATCAGGGGGACTTATCAACTTTTACCAACATTAATTTCCCCTTTATTTCCAATTAGTAACACCCCTGGAAAAAGCAAAACTACAAAGAAATGAATATAGATTTGAATAATTTCCGGGGACACCAGGCTCTAATAGAGTTAAGATCTTGAAAATAGAAAATGAATTGAGAAACTCAAAACCTTCCAGCAGAGTTGTCATAAGAACATATGTGATCCTAAACTGTTACGAAGAATATTTATTATCGAAGCGTATCGAGAAAACAGCTCAGAATATTGCTACTCCAAACGAAGTCAAGACTTACATCAACTCAATTTAACAGGAAATATTGATTTTCTCTTAAGACAACACCAAAAAATATATATCTTATAACATCTCCGTTTAATGTTTAATGTTTAAATTAGTTCATATATAGTTTCACAGACTCAGTGAAAACAATAGCTCTCCTATCTTGAGCGTGTGAACTAAGATTAATAAAGTAAGCAACTAAACTACGAGAGTTTGACTGGGAGAAAATTGAAAACATTTTGTTTATCTGGAGTTGTAGAAGGCTAGATAAAGTTTTAAGTGTTGTAGCTAAACTGGTCAGAACTCTCTCTTAATTAATCATCTATCATCTATCATCGAAGGAGTTCTATTGTTTCTCCTCTCACTGTGAAACTCTGTGTATTAATAATTTCGCTGGAACAGCTCATTGCGGCAACTCTAGATCATCCGTTTTCTAGAACACCGCCGTTGATTGCTTCCGGGAATCACTTAAAGCTGGAACTGTGTTTGAATATAAGATAATTAATTGAGAATTGTGGTCAGGTTCTTTCGTTAACTGATTGTTTTCCCCCCAAAATATTATTTGTATTATTTACGTCCGCGTGACGTTCATACATACAGGCCTGTATAAAAATGATTGATTAATTCGTGGTCAGATTTGATTTGTTTCAAGTTACTTAAGTGTCGTAATAATTGTTTGCGTACGAAACATATCTAACCTTTTGTTTTATTTTTTATTTTTACTTTCTTAGGTCATATTTGTCTATTACTCTCTCAGGGGAAAATAATTTGAAACCGTGCGTTTTAAATGTTCACTGCCAACATAACAACACAGCAGTCTCTTCTTTTCACAAGTATTATAACATAACAACACAGTAGTCTCTTCTTTTCATAAGTATTATTCTAAATCTGTATATTTTTGAAATTCAGACCTTCTCGTGGTAGTTTTGTATCAAGTATCAACTTTTAAAAATTGTTTTATCAATTTACATAAAGGTACACACAAGTTAATTGGAATAAAATGCCGTTAAAAGTACTTGACATAACCGCAAATTTCATTGATGTTGTATCTTGTCTATGGAAAACCTCTTATCCAATGTGCATAAGCATACCTCCTGGTTATATCAAACTTCCCGTTGGGAAACTTGATAATTTTATGCGGTACCAGGGGGTCTTATAACATTTTACCAAATTTATTTTACAATATATTTCCAATAATTAACCCCTGGATAAAGCAAGATATTAGCAAAGAAATGACCAAAAATTTGATTCCTTTACGGAGGCACTATGCATTAAAGGGTTAAGACAATAATTTATGTGACCCAATGTAAATTCGAATTCAAAAGGAAGCATTGTCTTTTGCTGTATACAAACCTGGACATGCGCAGTGTAACAAGGTGCCCTCGTTTTCCATTAAAAAAGAAACAAATAAAAATACGCCTTAAAACGCGTCTCCGTTCTTACTTTCAAGTAACGTTAGAAAAAAAGGTTTAGCAATACACGGACGTAAGTTGTTTTCATTGATTGTAGCTACGGATCATTCTTTGTGAACTTAGTGTGAAATAAAAAAACGAAATCTTGCAATCTCTATCGCAGAGTCTCTGGATAGAAGTAAAATATATAAGACAAGGTTGGTAATTTACAATATAATCTCCACGTTTGAGTGCTGGGCTTATTGTCATATTGATTTCTTAGCAATTACATCATATCTAATATAAACCTCTAATCTTTTGAATATGGATAAGCTACATTATTCTACAATCCTGGGCATACAATTTATGGAAAAAGTATCAAATTTGCCAAAATAAGATCCTGTTGCGATGATGCTATAACAGACACAGTATTTATGGAAAAAGTATCAAATTTGCCAAAATAGGCAAATTGAGCAACCTTCGTTTTTTCTGCTAAAATTGATTATTTGTAGGTGATAGATCAATTTCCGTCCAGGGGTCTTTTTCTAAAGCCCTAGATGTTAAGCGACTCATTACATCACAATTTCATGGTCACGTGATAGGCCTTTCAGAACGGAGTAAATGCTATGTAAGAAGTATATTCTAACAATTTGCCGTTCTCACGATATCAGGTATCAAAATTTGTATGTATTAAGTCCATGATTTTAGATATTACGGATAACTTTCTTAATCTTGCGTACAATGTGCATAATGATTGAAAAGAGATTTAAATATTTAAATATTTACACAAACATTTCTTGCTAATGTTGCACAGAAAAGGCAGCCCGTTGCTTCCTTGCGCCCCCAGCGTTTTCGCTGTCGTCTAGACAATGCTTTTTAACTTTTTTTTGCGCAAGGTGACTGCGACTCAAATCTCCACCTGCTTTGTTGGATAACGATTAATATTTTTGTTGGTTAATGGCAAGGAAACATGAATGAGGCACGACGGAAAGAGCTTTCAGTTTCTAACGAAGAAAGAATCGAAAAATCGTTTAGTTCATATTGTTATTTAAGCAGTGCTTAGGTGCGAAGATGCGAAAGAACAATATTACAAAAAGATAAAATATCAAATCCTAAGGACAAAGAGTTGGGAAAGAATTTTAAGCGATGCAGAGATCTGGTCTAACATTGATGTTAGAGAATGTGATAGATTATTTAAAAAGCTCTATTAAACAATTAAAGGGAAAATATGCTTGGGTAGGTAATTACTAGGTATGCTTTTTGTTAATTACTAGGTATGCGTTTTGTATCCTCTCAAACGCGATGAATACACACCAATTCAACATAAGAGCTGCCATTTTTAATTTCTTTCTGCTAGTTTTACCCTGAAACCGACCTCGGATTTGAAATGCTCGTTTCAAACGTATAATGCTCATTTCAAACGTATACCTGCACTACAAACCGTTTTCCAGCTTCTTGAACTTTGGAAAAATAAGAAGACTTTGACCGTGGGTGGGTCACAAAGATTTTCACGGTCAAAACTATCATAAGTTTTAAGATTTTATAACGCTATAAATTCTTTTGTAGAGCAGTTATGAATTTGAAACTTTGTATTTTGACTTATTTTTCGACGAGGAATATGAATCCGAGGTCAGTTTTAGTGTACAACCAACAGAGAAAAATATTCTAAATGGCAGCTCTTATGTTGAATTAGTGTATTAATTAGCTTTCGTTCTATTTTTAATTCCTAGTCTACTCATCACACCAGGGCTTGTGAGAATGCCCTGTCCCCGTTACTTTGTTGGCAACCTTTTCTGTTTGATCTATTTTAGACTTATTAAATTTAGCATCAAACCCAGTGGGCATATCATGGTCAAACAACGTATTTTCGACGTTGAACAAACGTCGATCTAATGTTGTTTTAACGTCGTGTGACCATGATGTGTCCACTGGGAAGTGTAATTATTTCAGTTCAAGAAAGTGTTAACCGTATTATATAGATAGTTGTAAAATGATTTCTGCTGACTGCACAAATATAAAATTTTAGCCATTAACATATTATTTATTGGGCATTAGGTCATAAAATAAATTCCTTACAAAAACGACTTAAAATTCTACTAATTTCTGGAAATGCTTATTTCCTATACACATATAAAAATCTTGTTACCACAACAATGATAAATTAAAAGTTAGGTTTTTGACAAAAACGTTTGTTACACTGTTTGTTATATTTAAAACAATAAAAAACATGCTCTTGCCTATGAGCGAGTTAAAAGTGTACAAGCGAGTTAAAAGTGTATAAGCAGCTAACCTATGAACATAAAAACCACTCCACCATGATCAGCTGCAGTGTCCAATATTTTTAAAATCATTGTTCCTTCACCAGTAATAAAATTATAGTAAGTGTTTATCAAGAAGAAGGACCCTAAGGTGAAAAATGATCTATCACCCAAAAATAATCATTCAGTAAAAAAAACAAAGGTAACTCAAAATTCCAAATTGTTAGAAATAGTTTTTCCCATTTTCGACAACCAACCTAATTTATTGTTAAAATGGTTAATCAATTATAGATTCTAAAAGGCGTTATAAAATTGATGTTCGATTCCTGATACCTATAATGCTTTGCGTTTGCTAAGTTATTTAGTCTACGTTTGTGTATCGGGACAATTTCAAAAGTGAGAAATCCCATGTGTTTAAAACAGAGTTGTTGGTAGTTTTCTAATCCCTAATTTGTATGGACTTTCATGAGATTGTTTGGTATGGGGTGGGATTGGGGGGGGGGGGAGGGTGTGCTTAATCAGCTCCAATAAGATCTCGTAAACTACTAATGCATGCGACTTCAAACTTGGTGTGAGTAAGGACCATATCAAGTAGATTACTTTTCACTTAAAAGTTTTTGCTGACGTCACTTTTTGCTGACGTCATCATTAAATTTTTTTCCCATATAACATGTGTATATATCATACCTAAAAAAGTAATTTTTAATGTCAATAACTTTGTTTACATCTTATAATTCATTGTTTATAACATAACAATGTGAAACATTTTGTCAGGTGACCTTGACAAAAGGTCAAAAATATGAATCATTGTTTCATAAAATTTTCAGGAAATGTAGAAAAGTCACAAAATTTAGGAGATGCACAGGAAGGAAGGCAAAAAAAAGTTAAGAGAAAAAAACTATAGGGAGGGGGAGGAGGCGATTAAGCCAATGACCAAACACATGCATTTTGAGTATATGGGATACTCGTATAGAGCTTGGTCTTAAGTATACCAGGGACGAGAAACCTACCTTATAGAGAATTTCGTCTCAGATATCGAGAAATTACTCTCGTAATCAGGTATTTTCGATGGACAATGTAAAACTATAAAGTTGGTATATTTAATTCACTAATTTTCGAATGTATTGATAATCATGTTCTATTCAGTGTAACAACAAGCAAACAGCAACAACAACAGTAGCAGCAATATCGTTTGTTTAGAGTGTGTACCTTGAAAACAGAATAGAGACTTTTGTTAAAAAATGTGGGTAACTAATTTTATTATTTAATTGCTGAAACGTAGCGAAATGTTTGTATTGAATGAAATTCGTCTTTTCTTTCACGTGATAAAAAAGTTATTGTTCTTTGTTTAGAATATTCGTGGTAGGTCTGTATGTCAATATTTGTCAAAGCAAGTTGTTGTTTTATATATAAGCAAAAGCAATAGTAGGTTGAAACAGTAAACACAAATAAAAACATACGACTGTTATACAAATAAATATTGGTCACGTTAACTTTACTAAGCTTTCAGGTTTTTCATATTATAGTAAAACAACGTTTTATGAGTATATTATAACGCTATGCATATATCATCATACATTATCGCTTACCATGGAAACAAGATTTGTTCTTCATTTTCATTCTATTTAAATTCATTTTTGGGATATATGATAATCGTGAAACGTTTAGTCCTCGTACTATGTGTATGAAATGATATGTCATTCACTCTCATAGCCATAGTATCTTTAAACATTACCCAGTGGGAACATTATGGTCACACGACGTTGAACCAACGTTAGATCGATGTATGTAACGTTTATTCGACGTTGAAAAGATGTTGTTTGACCATGATGTATCCACTGGGTAACTGCTTCTTACCACGAGTACCATGTTACCATTGGAATCTACAAATATACACTCTACGGAGATGACACATTCAGCGTATTATATAAACACTGATTTAAGCGATGCAGAGATCTGATTTAAGCGATTTAAGTACCTTGTTGTTACCAATTTCCGCGATTTTCGCGAAAATAAGTACCCGCGAAATTTTCTGTTAAAATAGTATGGGAAAACAAAAAACGAGGTATTTTAAATTCAACATCCTTAAGAGGCATAGCTTAATGAAGTCCACTGATAGACGATAGAAATGCGTTTGACAGTTTCAAGGACTTCTAATATTGTAAGCGTTTACCGAGATATAGTTTGCTCAGAAAATTGTTTTAATTATTTTTAGTATTTCCTCTTTCTATTTATTTTTTTAATTCCAAAATTCGAAATTCGCGAAAATAAGTTCCCGCGAAAAACTAAGCCTTAACGAATTCGCGAAATAAGTACCTGTGAAAATTAGTACCAATAATGTACATACTGGGTAAATATTCACGATTAATGGTAAAAATAATAATAATCGCAAATAATTAGTGAAAATATTTGAAGATCGTGGAAGAAAAATACTCAAACATATATGCTGGTTTGCAGTTCCGTTAAATGTACAATAATGTTTCTAGTTTAGTATTAGCATCCGTTTTATTGCAGCAGTATAGCGTATAGCGTGCAGAGATGGAACGGTTCAATTATGTTTATATGTTACTTAGTAATGATCACTTTAGAATGTTATTCTGAGATATAATGTGTTTGTATTGATGGATGATATTCACCCTGAATTTAGAATTAATGATATTTTGCCACCTAGAAGACATTACACTTTATAAGAGGTTGCAGTGTAAATTGTAATGCCTGCGGGTGGCAAAGCGCCATACCATTACATTAAGCCGGGTTTCTACTTAGACGATTTTGAGCGCGACCAAGAGCGCCCTTAGTTTGTGCATGTTGAAAATTAGTTGTTTCCGCGGATTGTCAATGAACGTTCAAAGAGCTTCAACTAACAGAGCGATTTGCGCGTACCAAAATCGTCTAAGTGCAAACCTGCCTTTCCAGTACTATTACAGTAGTGAATATATAATATTATCACATATTATTTGTGGAGCTGTGTCACAGTGGTGAGCGAGTTAAACTTGCAATCTAAGGGTTACGGGTTTGACTCCTATTGACGCCACAGTGCGGAGGATGACCTCTTTGACGTCACAGTGCGGAGGATGACCGCATTGACGTCACAGTGCGGAGGATGATCTCTTTGAGGTCACAGTGCGGAGGATGATCTCTTTGACGTCACAGTGCGGAGGATGACCTCTTTGCAAGAACTATGGATCATGTTTATATGTTTGTGTGCGCCACAACTGATGCCTATAATGCAATATTCGAATGTGCTCATGTAGTGCAGTATCGTGGAATGTGCGTGGTTGAAAAGATAAGATTATATATTGATATTGGGATCATGCTTTTTTTACCTTTTTCATCCCTCGGCATTTTCGGACGCTTTACTATCAGTTGTCTTTTTGAACTTCCTGTTTCATGTTGCCTTTATTACAAGTTTTCTATCTTTAAAACGTACATTCTAGTGCCACCTATGAAGTTATTTTATCAGGGAGCTTTTTTCTCTCAACAACTTGGAATATAAAAAAAAATAAAAATTAACGGAGAATAATTTTTCCCAAGTCAGTGTAACAATTCCCCCTGTCGATGAGTAATTTTTTAACATAGACTAACATACACACTAATAATATATACTAACATATACACTAATAATATATACCAACATATACACTAATAATATATACCAACATATACACTAATAATATATACTAACATATACACTAATAATATACACTAACATATACACTAACATATACACTAATAATATATACTAACATATACACTAATAATATATACTAACATATACACTAATAATATACACTAACGTATACACTAATAATATACACTAACATATACACTAATAATATACACTAATAATATATACTAATAATATTACTAACATATACACTAATAATATATACCAACATATACACTAATAATATACACTAACATATACACTAATAATATACACTAATAATATATACTAACATATACACTAATAATATACACTAAGATATACACTAATAATATATACTAATATATACACTAATAATATATACTAACATATGCACTAATAATATACACTAAGATATACACTAATAATATATACTAACATATACACTAATAATATATACTAATATATACACTAATAATATATACTAACATATACACTAATAATATACACTAAGATATACACTAATAATATATACTAACATATACACTAATAATATATACTAACATATACACTAATAATATACACTAACATATACACTAACATATACACTAATAATATACACTAACATATACACTAATAATATACACTAACATATACACTAACATATACACTAATAATATATACTAACATATACACTAATAATATACACTAACATATACACTAATAATATACACTAACATATACACTAATAATATACACTAACATATACACTAATACTATACACTAACATATACACTAACATATACACTAATAATATACACTAACATATACACTAATACTATACACTAACATATACACTAATAATATATACTAACATATACACTAATAATATATACCAACATATACACTAATAATATACACTAATAATATACACTAGCATATACACTAATAATATACACTAACATATACACTAATATATATACTAACATATACACTAATAATATATACTAACATATACACTAATAATATATACTAATAATATACACTAACATATACACTAATAATATACACTAATAATATACACTAACATATACACTAATAATATACACTAACATATACACTAATAATATATACTAACATATACACTAATAATATATACTAACATATATTACATTATTCAGTTGGTAAAATGTATGCCGGAAATCATACACTAGAAATCTGGTAAAGTTGACATCACGACATTTAGTTGATAAAACCAACACTGGAAAACAGACATTATTTTGATGTCGAAATGAGTAAATATTGGTAAGCCGACACCACCTCAACGCTAGTTTGTTTCTAAGCAGAGGAAACCATTTGTTTTGATGAAGTAGGAGTCGTAAAGTAGCATCTCGAAAACCAGTTGTCAGTAAGCGAGCAAGGTTAAATCAAATCAATCAATCAAACAATAAATTCATATTGTTGAATTATTTCAAAACTATTTATATGGAGATTGTTGGGGGAATGATCTCTAATAAGCCTGTTGTATCATTTTGATTGCTTCTTTGTAATGTTGGTAAATAAGTTGCTGTGTCTGTTTCCTGAAATATACTAAATAGCTATGACAGGATAGGAACACTTGGATCCTCATAAACCTTTTAAAGGATTCAAATGAGGGATTATGCTTATGCAGAAAGGATTAAATAACATAAGACATATAAGGAGCAATAAAATAAAATAACAACTAACTAACGTATACACTAATAATATATACTAACATTTACACTAATAATATATACACTGATTTGTCATTAACAACATTATGACTGTCCGAGTGGAGTGCTACCACCGGGTGGGTTGGTGTAAGCCTCCTGTTTTTCCTAGTTTTATTGATAAAAGTTTCCAATTATATTCAATCATCTGGGTTCTTAGGGGATATAAGGGTAACGAAAGAATTCCGAGTTTCATGTTTGTTACATCTTAAGTGCAGTTAAATTCGCGCAGCATTAATTTTCGCACACCATGAGTGGTGCGCGAATTTTAATGCTGCGCGAAAATTAAAACGCGCGAATTGCTCTTAGTTATTTTTTCTCCAAAAAAGGAGAAATTCCTGAATTTCTGCACGAAAAAATTACGGAGTTAAATTAAGACGAAAATCCTTATACACACTGTGTATTCTATAACATCAACTCTAATGATAAA
>JANTOQ010475794.1:0-11357 GCA_027564595.1 Bythotiara depressa | reverse complement strand
GTCATTTTTAGTGCGCCACAAGCACAAAGTAAGCGATAACTTCATATATAACTTTTGATTGTTGTAATGATTAATTCTAAAATGACTATAATGGTCATTTCGCAAAAAATAAAATGACTGTAATAGTAAATTGGCGATTTACCAATTGGATATAATAGTCATTTTTTTTAGGTGACTATGTTGATATATATCAATGTTGAGTTGACATGTAGAAGGTAAAGGAAACATAGGAAAAATTTAGAGAAAGTGATAAACTTCAATCTATTTGTTTATACCAATACACTTCATCCTACACATGGTGATGAAAGATTTTTCTAATACATGGAAGAACTGAAAATGATTTGAAGTTAATGTTAGTGATATGCTGTTTGAAATTAATTTGTATAAAATAAACTGCTTCTTATTTACATATGATTGACATTTATTTGTTATAAAAGTTTGTGTATTTTTAATTGAGATCAACTTTCTTTTCATCTCAGATTTTGCAAACAAACAATCATACTGATACCAGTGTTAAAATTTAATAAAAACATTGTTTCTTCTAAGGAATCACATAGACCTTTGTCAAAAAACATAATTTTGAACATTATCTAAAGGATAAAATTTCAAGGTGAATAGAATTGGCTTGATCAAGCTTCTTTATTCATTTTTAAAGGGATTGTTCTCTTAAAAATCAAGTAAGCTTTAAAATAACCACATTGCAAATACATAAATTAATTCAAAATTATTTTTGTTTTATGTTGCATCAAAGTTTGTTCCATCGTCTTTCCACCATTTTATTTTGCTTCCCACTCATCTGTCTTTCCAGAACAGCTATTTTTCTATATGGCTCTAATGGTCCTAAATACAGTCGTAAAATGCTGATTTATGATGTCATGAGTTCCACAGAAAGCATCTTGTAGTATCAGATAAGGTGAAGAAAATTTTAACTTTCTCAGAGCGGCTGTGAACTTTTAGTATGTGAAATTTGACCTTAATAACTATGTGGTAAAAGGGTATTTCGTACCGCAAAGTTACCATTCTCTTGGTTTGTATTGAATAATTGAGCTGATCCACCTTCACTCGCATATCTTCTATGGAACTGATGACGTCAAAAATGTTCCAAATCGGGTGTCGTAAATTTTGACCGATTTAAAATTTCAACTGCCATGGCGTCAAAGCAAGCGGCAAGCAGGCAGCATGAAGTAAATAAAATATTATGTTTTCATGGTTAATATACTAAATGGAGGGAAATAAAGTTTAAATTAGTAACATTTCTATGCTATTGCTGTTATTAATCATAACTTGATTTTTAAGAGAACGATCCCTTTAGAACTCTTGAAACACTAACTAAACTTTTCCAGAACTGCATCCTTTAAATTATATATTATTGAAACTTTTGTAAGCCCTACATCCATATGTATATAAAATATTTCAACATCCATGTGGTTTTAAACTGCTTATTATCTAAGCTTCAGTCATCTTTGAGAACATATTCCAGCATAATTTTAATGACTAATACTGCTGCAGAACAAATGCTATGGAAACGAATGAACCTTTTTTACTATTACTGTAAACTCTTTGATAATTTTATTGATTTTACCATTAAATTGCTCTACAACTGTATTACCTTTGCTTTTGGAAGAAAATGCCCTTTATAATAAAATAATATTAGACAATGCCATCCAATGTCATTAAATCCAAAAAAATTCACTAGCCATTTATGTAAAAATCTTATTTTTCATTACCTGGAGACAATGGAACATGTCCTTTTTTGGCAATTTTCTCTGGAGATATCAGTTTTATGCGTTGCAGGTGTCATTGCCCTTTTTGTCAGTTTTATACATTGCAGGTGTCATTGCCCTTTTTGTCAGTTTTATGCATTGCAGGTGTCATTGCCCTTTTTGTCATTTTTTTGCATTGCAGGTGTCATTGCCCTTTTTATCAGTTTTATGTGTTGCAGGTGTCATTGCCCTTTTTGTCAATTTTTTACGTTGCAGGTGTCATTGCACTTTTTATCAGTTTTATGTGTTGCAGGTGTCATTGCCCTTTTTGTCAATTTTATGCATTGCAGGTGTCATTGCCCTTTTTGTCAGTTTTTGAATGTTTGAATGTTTTAGACCTTTTTATTTTGAATAATAATTTAAAAAAAATTGATGACCAAGAAAAGCCTGCATTACTTTAAATATAAAATAACTCGAAAGATCAACAAAAAAACATAAAACATAAAAATTTAATATTTGTTTTATTATTGTTGTTGTGGATTATTTCCTTAACATGATACAGGTACTATAATTGGAACATGGCAGGAACGTGGCAACTCAATGTTCTGGAGTGTTCTTGGTAAGCAACCATTACCATCACAAGCAATCATGTGTTGGAAATCATTAACAGTAATGCATAAAATATTGAGAGAAGGGCATCCCAATGTAAGTATAATAGCAAAATTTCTTCCATAAAGTTGGGATATTAGTGATAAGCATTTATATATATTTTCTCTCACTAGAAGTACATTAGAAATTGAATTTAAAACAAACCTCTTTTTTCTAAAGTCAAGCAATAAATAACCAACATAAATAAGGAATTTCCTGTTTTAAATAGCCTTTGACATTTAGATTTCTCTACAGGTTAAAAGTAGGCATTTATGTTATAAAGAAGAGGAGTTTTTATTTCAAAACAAATAAAATATATATCATGTGTACATAGGAAGTTCCACTTCCTGTTTATTTTTTGTCCAGAAGTGGTGATTTCTACAGTTTGTTGTGATAAACCATATATATTATATGTTTTAGTTACATGTCTTCAAAATAAAGAGAAGACAGTAGTTATATATAATTATTGTCTTTGCAACTTTTGTGTTTGTACATTCTAATAAATACCCTGTGTTCTTTATCTCTTACTCTAGGAAATGCTGTGTATTAGAATGGAGCATTTATAAAAGGCTCAGTATTTAGAGCAAAGTTGGTCAAGGGAGGCATTTTTAAGAGGCAGGTGGAGCAGGCCAATTAGAAGAGGAAATATAGCATCGATGAGCTGGTACTGTGCGGGAATGTGAAAGGAAATGATTATGAATTATTTTTATTTTGTAGGTACTCCGTGATTCATACATGTTTAGGAAAACACTTCGAGATCTCTTTAGTGTCTACGTGAGTTATAATTGTTTGCACTGTTACACCATACTTTTTAAGCACCAATAAATTAAGGTTACAAGCAACCCTTTTGTGTTTGATGTAATAAATCTAACAATAATAATAATTATTTATGCATTTTTACTGGCATGATGTTTATTAGAACTCAGATAAATGTTTCACAAGATGGTCGCACAATGATAAAATAATCCTGGCAGTCATAAATAATAATATCAAAAACGTTTTTCTTGTAAATTCACTAAAAGTACCCAATGACTAATCTGGAATCATAGGGCCGGGTCAGGTAGAAGAGGAAAAGGGCACTTTTGTGGTCACACTTCCTGAAAATATGGCACAAATGACTTTTGTGGTCACAATTCCTGAAAATATGCCTCATATTTAAGCATTTTTAGCAGAAATGGCATTTTTCCTTAGAAATTAGGAGGGGAAGCATTGGAAGGTCGGACCCTTTTTGGGGCTAGATGAGGGCCTGGTACCCTATATCTATAATAACATTTTTTGTTTGATAAACAATTCATCAGACATAAAAAGAAAATACAGTCAAATTTGCTTATAACAACCACTGAGAATTAAGAAAAAAAAGTGCTCATTATAAACAGGTGTCCATTCTATACTGGATGTGTTTTTTCAGCCTTCAATAATGTACATATAAAATCTATTTTCTTTAATTAAAAGAAAGACTCAAGAAGGATTATTAGTAGAAAAACATAAAAACCTTTATATGCAAAATCATAGAATACCAATTGTATATGTGCCTCTTGCAAGGGAACTTTTTGGAATTTATAAGCAAGTTTAGTGGTTCTTTTTTCCACGTTTTTGTGGTCTGTGGTCAAAGGTTGCTGTTATAGGAAATAAGATTTCAATAGAAAAGTCTTGGGAGGACCACTGAATGGCCTTAATAGAGAGCTGGTCATTAACACTGGTTTGACTATATATACAAAATGCTAATTGTTGATGGTATCTATATTGTTTGTGTCCTAAAAAATGAAAACCTCAATTTCTGGTTCATTTTTATTATACTTACCTTCCACGTTAATTTATTTAAATAATTTATATGTGTGTATTCCTTTGCTTTCCTCTACAGACTTTGATTTTTGTATAAGAAATTTATATATAAAGCTAATGAAGAACTTTTGACTTTATGCCTTTTATTATTATCCCAGTCACTGCATTGTTTTGAGATTTCTTATGTGGATGCTGCTGTATTCTTTTGTGCATGTTACAGACATACTTGTGCTACTGCACTGTACTGTAGTTGATATAAAGAAAGAAGAATGATGGCTACAACAAGTGTTGTTTATATTTTTAGAGATTCCAAGCTGGAACATATGGACCACTCATTTGTGAATACCTAAAAATTCTACAATCAAAACTTGAGCTACATCACAAGGTATGATTTTAACAGCAGAAGATCATTGTGTTTCGTTAAACAGCTATTGATTTTTATTTAACAGACAAATATCTTTCTAAACAAACAGGCAGAAACGTTATTTTATTTACAGTTCTGCTCAAAATTAAAAGAGCAGTAATCAGGGAGATATAAGCATATTATGCATGATTTCATAGAAACGTAAGTAAGTAAGTAACATTCTTGGAGCATATCCACAGCATATAGTGGCTCTTCATCCCTGCCGACGTCATTAACCGAAGTTAACTTACTGCTAGAGATATGTGAAGCATTGCTCTAACTTGCCTCCCAAGGCCAGTGTGCAAACAGTTGATGGCTCCTAATGGGATGACAATGCTGGAATTAAAGCATATCTGAGTGGAGTATCAATTCCGATGTTCTCCAGCCAGGA
The DNA here is from genome assembly GCA_027564595.1 of Bythotiara depressa. Classification (NCBI taxonomy): domain Eukaryota; kingdom Metazoa; phylum Cnidaria; class Hydrozoa; order Anthoathecata; family Bythotiaridae; genus Bythotiara; species Bythotiara depressa. The sequence goes on along the minus strand of JANTOQ010475794.1, from coordinate 6,430 downwards.
ATCGAACCCCAACCGCACCTGTGAAAATCGAAGGTGCATAGCACTATACCACTGTCGCATAAATATAAAGATATAAAGACAGAATGATCCGATGCTGGCCATGTTGGGAAAGGAATATTAATGTATAGATAAATTTAAATAGTGGTTGTATGAATCAATTTTATGACCAAAATGTGTCTGTTTAAAGTATTCTTTATCAGGGAAGTTAAAAAAGAATGACCATGTGAAAGGACATTGAAAAATCATAGCTGTATTATTTTCCTTCAATTTTTCATCATTCTGTGACAGGATGAACTTGTGTAACATATTTCACTGCAGTTTTGACAAAGAAATACAGGAAACAATAATGACCACTCACGGAAAAAAACATTAAACAGAAAAAAACATAATTAAAGGACAGTTATTTACCTAGGATTTAATTGCTCAGACATTTGTCTATGTTGACCAGACATGTCTGATATCTTACTGCATTTTCAAACACTGATGTATGTAAAAATGGATAGTGACAAATCATAATTATTCTTTCTATTTTAAAATATTTGCATCATTTGATGGTCAGTTTGCCTGCTTGTTTTGCCAATCACAAAGTGCTTGCTTTGCAAATATATTTCATGTATATATATACTATTAATTATTTATTTTGTTGTTTATTTTTAGTATCATACCTTACCTGGTAGTTTATCATTTTCAGCTGAAAATCCAATTAAGTTACCAGAAAGAGATATTAATGATATGTAAGGATGTTTTTCTATTTTTATTATTGAGTATTTTATTAAAAATGATATCATCTGTATGAGGTGCTGGCATAAACACTGACATCTGCATGCTCAATACTTGATATTTTTAAATTTTTACCATTCTCTCTGTGTGTTTTTATGTTCTTAAGTCATTCTATACGAGTTGTGAATAGGCACTTCAATCTGAACAGTTATCCATGCTTCATCACTTTTCTAATTTCTCGAAAAAATGTTGATGTTGAATCTAGCAAAAACTTTCTGGAACATATAAATGCTATCTCTAGCAAGAAAATAGTATCCATTTGGAGAAAAACTCAGTGATCTTGACCAAAATCAATTTTGTGTTGTATGATGGAAGGGAAACATGGTAATGACAGTTTTGTAGCAATTCAACTTATTGATGCAGTTAGAAGATTAGAAGACCTTTGGCAAGCATTTTATTTTTACTTTGTAGATTTACATTTGCAGTTGAATCGCTGGATTTTCAGGATCTTCTGCTATCATTAGAAGAAAATGGTGTGTTTTATTGTCCATCTTATTTTCGAGTTATTGTAACACATTTCTATCAAAACTCTGGTTAGACTTCTATTATTTTTCCTGTAATTCGAATTATATGCCAATTATAGGGAAAATAATTAGGAAATAATTGAAAGACAATTGAACTTGACCAGACACCTTACTCTAGTTTCAAAATATAATGTACATACATGTTCTCCTCCTCAAGTGTTTAATAAAAACGATAGGTAATTTTTGAGAGCTGTGACTATGAAAAAGTTGAAAATATTTTATTTTACTCACTTAACTTTTTATTTTGGTGGTGTAACTTTTCCAGGATAGGGAAAACATATTTCGTCAATATTATCAAGGAAGCATTTTATGGAAAATCAAATACAAACGTTTAAAAAAAATTTTTTCTACTTTCTTCACAGTCAGAGCTCTGTATTTTAATCTAATTTTACTAACCTGTTTTTCAAATTCACATTCTGCATTTTTATGAAAATTAATTTTTCCTATTGTGTCTTTGAAATCAGAGTTAGGTGTATTGATGCAGACGCAGGCTGAATAATAGACATGTCACTTCATATCGACAAATATTAATTAATTTTAAGGTAGCTGATCATGATTTTAAAGCTCCCAGGTAGAGCACACTTGCAACCTCATTCCTGGGAACGAGGCTGACACGTGCGCTAACATATATAGATAGAGCAAAATCTTGAAAATGTGTGCATATCTGTTGGGTTCTTATTTTTCAAGGCCTGGGTATAAAAGGGGGATAAAATATATTTAATAGTGAATTTTGTGCATTATATTACGCGACTTTCCCCCCAAAGAAAATCTATAGTAAACTACTCTACTTTTGCTTTTAGGCATTATTTAAGGTTTATGCCAAATAATTGCTTTTGTCTGCCATGTTTTTTACTTCTGTTTTTCTGTTTCATTCAAATAGTCACAGAGTCTGCAAAACAACTTTTGTTTACAACTAATTTCTATAGGCTACATTGTTTTTAAAAGAATCAGTTTGCTGCTTCGTTGACCTGTATTGTTTAAATTCAATAGACATGTTCTATAATTTCAACTGAATTATAGAAGATATAAAAAAAGTTTTATTTCTTCGAAAATTATACTATAGCCTGAAAAATAGACAGGTGTGATTCGAAATTTAAAAAATTATAGCAAATTATAAAGACATGTTACTCTTTGATAATTTGCTTATAATATGAATTATAGCCAAAATAATAGCAGTCTAACAAGGCCTTACGATATTTATTCTTCATTTTAATGTTAATGTTAATGCTAGAAAAGGTTTACAATTAGTTGACAGAAAAAAATATTCTAGAAGTCATCAAGATTCTCGCTTCTTACCCTAGTTAACTCTGTTCTTTTGTCATTGTTAATTATTAAGAAATGTTAGTGACAATGACTTAAATAGTTATGTACAATGTTTTTTAACTCATTGCTATTCAACAAGATGAGCCATTTTTCATCATGCTATATTATTGTTTCTTTTGCACTTACTTTTAATTCTCAAAATCTGGCTCATATGGTGTTTTTGTTGAGCAAGAATGTAGAAATAGAACTAGGCCTCTTTTGTTTCCATTTCTTTCTCAATCAAACTCTTTATTTATTTATCCTCCTCTCCAGTACTTGATATAGTTCATATTATGATATTCACTATTAACATTGTGATAAGTTTTTCATAATCTACCTTGCAATCTTGAAAACACATCTAGGCATTAACTTATTCATAACTTTCTAAGTTACTGTATATGGAAGGCATCACTTCCAAAATAATATTTCTTGTTACTACAGTCTGTGTTCTGGTATTTGTTTTTATCAAATTATTTTCATTCTACCCTAGCTTTCCCTATTCCTAGCTGATTCATGATCAAATCTAACCAAAGTTGCATACACTTCTCCTGGCAATAAGCTATGTGTTGCACTGTAAGATTACAAACCACGAATCTATGTTGACAAATTTGTAGACACCAGTAACAACATGCCATCATTTATTAATTTTCTGTATATCTTTTTGGTCAACTTCATAGTGTTTGCATCACTACCACATTATTTTATTTGTTGTTTATCATTATCAATGTAGATTGTTTACTAGGAATGTTTTTCTTTTCTTTTAGCATTTAAAACACTAGATAAGTCTAAAAACAATTCACAAATAGCCAGTGCTCAATGTCGAATTGCTGCTTTGGTTCCCATTCTCAAGGTATGTATTATGGGTTGAACAAGCATTAAAAACTAATGTTTAAAATTCACTTGTTATTTTATTAGTTTAAACTAAAGTGATTTTAAAATGCTGCTCAATGCTTTTTATTTGGTGTAAAAAGGAAAAGTGGTTCAAAAGTTATGAGTTGTTAAAGTTTTGGCTTAAATAAGAGAGGATCCCATCTTGGCTAAACAAGATTAGGCTCTGACGGAGCTCTGATGATATAATAAAGGCTCTTTCCATATATGGTAATAAAAAGAATGGAACATAAAATGAAATCCTTTGAAGCATAGTTAGTGAAACTTTGAACTATGCAAGTCGCTGGAAGTCATATGAGATATTTTGCAAGTCACATGACTACAATGATCACTAGTCCCAGTGAAAACATATAGAAACATACATTTAGAAGGTGTATATAGGTTTGATTTTCGTGTTGAAGTGTTCTACAAATGATTACCATATGATTACCAGAGTTGTCTGTTGTTTGTTGTTTGTTTTCTAATTGGAATACTGGCAGTTCCTAATTAAGCCCCCAAAGGGTGCAACCTTCTGATGATGCCCCTCTTAATTTTTAAGGAAAAATGTTTAAATTTTATGCATATACTCTCAGGAAATGCTCCCTTTTTGTTTTCTACCTGACCCTGCCCTATGATACTAGATTATCAATTGACTGGGAAAAGTTCTGTCCAAGTAACTACAGGTTTTTATCATATTTATCTTCAAAAATCTTTTATTATGCCGCAAATTTGATTTAGTTACATTTCACAATTTTCACTATTGTCTATTTTGATCAAAACATTCATAGAACTGGTATACTGAAACGTTGGTTTGTTATTAAAAGCAGAATGAAAAGCAGTAAATGAAATTGTTATCTGTACTTTCCATGTGTATTAAAGTTAAGGTTCCCACATCCTCACGTATGGGTTATAGGATCAACAGGGCGCAAAATAATTAAAATCTGTTGTACGTTGGCGTATGACAAATTTATATCTAACGTACTTTTTTTTTTTTGCAGCGTACTTGCTATGAAATATTTTCTGTATGGAAAAACGGCCTAAATAATATTTGTTTCCTAAAATTATAGATTAAAATTGCATCATAGATACCACAACATATTTTCTTTCTATTGTTCCCACTAAAAAAGATACCAGCTGGTATGCTTTCTAAATTATTATTCAATTAGTGGTGTTAAAAAAAAGCATAACACCGATTCCACTTTTGTGATTTCCTAAAAACATTTCCAACAAACCAATGAATCAAGGATATTATAATATAGTTTACGTTATTACGTTGCGTTGTTGTTATTAAAACTTCAACGATGAAAAGTGTGCCTTCTGGGTATCATTTTACATTGCACGTGCATGACCTGTTACAAGAATAGATGCCGAAGAAAAAATAAGATGCGAAAAATCAATTAAAAAGTAACAATTGACAAAAAACATTGAACTTTTTGTTCGTCAAACGTAACTTAATACAGTAAATTTAATAATGGCAAAAAAGCCAAAAGCAGTGTACATCGACGGATATAACAGAAGTACATTGTGTTGTGAGTAGCGTACAACATAATTCCAATTTGTGTGTACGTAAGCGTGCGTCCTACAAAAATTACTTGTACGAAATTTTGCGTACGGCATTATTTTGCTCCCTGATCAAGTCTCCTCAGTAATCCAGTTTGATATCCATATATTTGGATGAATTGTGAGGCATGTGTTGGTGATAAACTTAAAATATGTAAACATTTTACATCTAATAAATATAATCTGTGCATTTTTACTTTTTTCAATTTTCTTTAACAAATTTCTAGTTTACTTCTTTAAGAATGTAGCGGAATGTACGATCTTCTTGTTTACATTTTGACAAAACTTTGTAAAAATTTTCTTTTTTAGGAATGCAGTGGAGTGTATGATCTTCTTGTTCACATTCTTACAAAACTTCATAAAAGTATGTCATTGTTGTTAATGTCTATCACTGTTTATATCTTATTTCCTTATTTATTACTTGTATCTTAAGCATACTTCAGTTTGAATGTCATACTTTTTTCTCCTTCTTTCAAATGTGGCATTCCATTATTTGATCAATGAGTGAATTTATTTTTAGGTCTACCTCCAGAAACATTGGATGGTCTCCGTCAAAGATTTAATGGACAACATAAAAGGTATGTTGATACAAAAATGTGGTTTGCCAGTCCACAAGGTGGCTTCTTGATCCACAAATTGGTTTCTTGTTCCACAAGGTGGTTTCGCAGTCCATAAGGTGTTTTCTTGGTCCACAAGGTGATTTCCTGGTCCTGGTGATTTATAGAAGATAGTTTCATCACTTCAAGGCTATTATTAGCTATCAATCTTCAATGGCAAAGCTTTTTACTCTACTCTCTAAAAACATGTAGTAGTTTATAATCTCATAGTATTAACATTGTTTGATGTCTATATAATGTGATGTTTACAATAATCAAGATATAGTTGTTTTTCATCCATCTTTTTCTAATTTTTCAGGTTAAAAACATTCTGTGTGGAAGCAGCAAATTTACAGTATATCAAAAACTTAACTCCCATACCAGATATTCCTGATGTAAGTATTTTCTCTTTTGTTGTCTTTTGACAGGTGTCGTAGTCAAAATTTACTTGAATAAAAATTAGATAGAGCAAACAATTGTGGTATTGTATTATTTAATATTTGTTCAAATATTCATTTATTATAGCTGCCACACAAAGCAGAATAGCTTGAGCAAAAACCTTAACATCATTACCACTCAAAAGTTTGTGTATTTGCCATATTCACTCTTTCAATGCTTAATTTTCTGTATATTTTTCTGCCGAACTATTAATAGTATATACAAAGTAGTAATATTAATCCTGAAGCATATATAAAGTTGTAATATTAATAACAATATATATATATATATATATAATATATATATCATTATATATATATATATATATATAATTATATATGTTTAGCACCCTCCTTATTTCCT
>JANTOQ010475683.1:0-11357 GCA_027564595.1 Bythotiara depressa | reverse complement strand
GTTGGTCTTAATTTTTTTAGCAGCATAATATGGGGTATAATTAAAATAAATTTATTTTGACGTTAATTCCCCTTTAAACAGCGTAGCAACAGATAATTTTGTTAAGATGTCACTTCTTGAGGCTTACTTTTTAACTCGTAAATATGACATTGTATGTTTGTCGGAGATGTTTTTGGATTCTTCATTTTAAAATGATGACCCAAGGCTGAGTTTAGAAGGTTACTCTTTGTTACGTGCTGATCACCCATCTAACACTAAATGTGGAGGAGTGTGTATTACTATAAAGATCATCTTCCTTTGACTGTAAAGCGTGATAATGACCTCCTTGAGTGAATGTTGGTTTGTGAACTAAAAATAAATAATAAGAAATTTTTCATTACTCTTGTATATCAATCTCCGAGTCAGTCAATTGAATAGTTTGAAAACCTTAAAGTTAAATGGGAACAAACTATTATTAATATTAACAATAATAATCCATATTTAAGTCTCTTTTTAGGCGATTTTAATGCTAGAAATAAAAACTGGTGGAGTTACGATATTGATTCTACTCAAGGTATAGACTTAAATGAACTTTCATCACATTATGGTCTTACGCAATTAATAAATAGTCCAACCCATATTTTATCAAATTCTTCATCTTGTATAGATCTAATTTCCACATCACAACCAAACTTATATCAGATTCTGGAAGCCATGCCTCCCTGTTTGAGAGGTGTCATCATCAAATTATTTATGTTAATAAATATACAGTAAATAAATAATGATTTTAAAGTCTATTTCCCACCTCCATATGAGCGTTTTGTTTGGGATTACTCTAAAGCAAATATCGATCTTATAAAACAAAGCCTATTTCAGGTTGATTGGATAAAAGCATTAACAAACCTTCATGTCAATGACCATGTTGAATTCCTTACAAATTGCATTCTTAATGTTTTCAATAACTTAGTTCCAAGTAAAAGCAAAGATAAAGACCCACCTTGGATGACAAACGAAATTAAACAGATATGTAGTGATAAGGCAAAAATTTATAAAACATATTACACATGGTCGAACTAATTTAGATAAGGAAAACCTACTTAACATAACAAAATTAAGTGGGTAAACTGATTTCTGATGCTAAATTATCATATATTTTACTTCTCTTGACAATAAATTTAAATAATCCAAGATTAGGCTCCAAAGCATACTGGTCTGTAACAAATTTTTGCAGAAAAATAAAATTCACCTAATTCCACCATATTAGTTAAAAACTCTTTTATAAACAGATCCACATAGCAAGGCCTCATTATTTAACTCATACTCTCATACAGAATTCTAGTACTCTACCATCCTTTGAATATGAAACTGACTGTACAATTGAAAATATTAATTTTAGTGAACCAGATATATTATCTATTATTCATTCACTAGATCAAAGTAAAGCTCATGGTTGGGATAATGTTACTATTTGTATGGTCAAATTATGCGATGAATCTATTATTCTTTCTCTTACAATGATCTTTAATAACGCACTGAAATCAGGTTATTATCCAGATCAATTAACGTTGCCCCTGTTCATAAAAAAGAAAGTATAAGTTTGTTAAAAAATTACAGACCTATTTCCTTGTTGCCTATTTGTGGAAAAATATTTGAAAAATGTGTTTATGATATACTTTGATTCAAAATATATCATAAACACATACTTTGAATCAAATAAATAATATGTTTTCTCCATGAATACTCACACTCTATTTTAAGTCACTGAGTATAAGAAGAAATATTTAATAAAATATAAAATATACATGCATAGTTTTAGTTTTTTAATTCAGAAATTTACAACATTAACGCATATAATAAAAATAAAAAGTAGAAACAAAAATAGAGCAAAAGCATGGACAAACACACAAACAACAGTACAACACTGGACAAATAGGAAATTGTCCCCACAAGACACCTACGTGATATCGCCAGGGGTAACTTCCATAAATAAAAACAAATTTTAACAATATACATACAAGATCAAAATCTGTTTTAATTCTATTATCATTTATGCTTCACATAAATGGTTCCTCAAATCGTTTAGATTGGATAGTAAATTTAATTACATAAGTGAGAATAATTGTATTCAAAGTGGCATTATAGCTTTTGTTAACATAAAGAAGAAGATCAACAATTGAGGAGCTATTAGCTATCTAACAGAATGGTAAAAATATTGTTTGCATGTAGGATGTTAAAGAGTGATATACTCTGAACAGTAAAAGTAGGGCTGTGTAAAAGGAAATGTTCAGTTGTTTCGAGTGCATTTGTTCCACAAAAACAGAGAGAGAGTTGATAGTATCATTAAAGTTGTGGTTAAATTTGTGCTCACTGAGATGACTTAGACCAAGGCGAAGTCTAGTTAGCAATTTGAGACCAAGAGGATTGTGAACACCATAAACAGGTGTAGCATTGGGACGTATAACTTTTAGTAGTAAATTTAAAAAAATTGGTAACGAAGGAGACGTTTGAATGTTTGGATCAAGCTGATCCCACTTAATAGCACAATATGGAAAAAAGGATGATTTAAAGCGATATGTTATTGGGGTATCAAGATGAAAAGATTTAACTGATCTGAGCTCATAAGACAGAGTTCTCGACCTAGGTAAAAATGTTTTTAAATACAATTTATTTTTATTTTTAATATTAATATAGAAACAAAGCCTCCTGAAACATCTTCATCTTCTGTCCATTAAACTTTCCAATCCTAATTCCTGAGAAGTACCACTGATAGCACCTGTAATTACTAAAGAGGCATAATAATGGACACATTCAATTTTCTGACAAAAAGATTCATTAGATGGATTATCATAAATTATATCCCCATAATCTAAATGCGGTCTGATAAATGATTTGTACATATTGATCAGTGCCTGTCTAGGTAAAATTTTGTAAAGACGTTTCGTTTAATAAGGCAGATTCCTTTGTTAGCTTTGCGAATCTTTTCCTTTATATGATGATCAAAGCTAAGTTTTTTGTCTAGAATCGTACCTAAATGTTTGTGTGATTGCTTAAATGAAACAGTACCATTGTTAAAGATTAGTATTTTAAATTTGTAGAGAAAATAAATAACTTCCTCGGCCTGTTTGTAAATTTCTGTAAATTTCTGAACAGAAAAAAAAATGACTAGTAAGGGTGTTGTTGAAAGAAAAGGTGATAGTGAGTTCGTTAAGTTCAATTTTTATTTCACCATAAATAAAACAATACATACAAAATAAATAAATAAATAATTTTTTACATAATGGGAAGGAGGTATCTCATTAGCTTTAAGCTATACTAAGAGTGCCCCCTATTTTATCAGCAATTATTAATATTTCTGTAGAATCAAATTCTATAAACTTAATAAAAATGACATGAACCTATGAGTAATAATATGAAGATGTTGTATAGATGTTATTATGAGTTATTTTGCAAGAGGTATTTTAGGCCGCAGTTAGTTAAATGTTCAGTCATTGTTAATTTTCTCCAAAAAATCTTAATTACTAATTATTAATTATTTTCTAGTGATGATGAACAACAAAGATTTTGTTTATTACCTTGAAACACTTCAACAAATGCACATTTTTGTGTATATAAATATATTCTTGTATTTTTTTTCTACGAAAAACTACCAAAATCATTTCAATCAATGAACAACTAAACTTGTAGACTATCACAGTATATGAAGGAAAATTTTTCCACCAAGTAGTAATTAATCAGTAACTTCTAGGGGGGGAGAGTATGAAGAGATTTATTAATTTACTATGTCGAGAAAGGAAGATTTATTCAAGATTGATTAATTATATTCAATTTACACCCCTGAGTGTTTAGAAACAAATTGTAAATATGTTCAGGTACTTATTAAATACACACTTGCTGCAAGAACTAGGAGACAGTCAGACTTGAAAAGAAATAAACAACCTGTTTGGTTTGAAAATACAGTATACCTTCAAACTTTGGATGGTTTCCACATACTCTATTTGGTATACTAGATGTTTAGAGTTTTGAGCACATACTCTCATACAAGAATCTAAAAGTCTTTATTATTCCAAATTATATAAAATGTCAATTTGAGGAGTTGTTCCCATTTTCTTCCATCTTGTATTAATTGTTTGTTCATATTGTTTAATTATTCTACGCACCCTGAACACAGCAACACAAACACAAAAATATTAAATTACGGCATACTACTTCCTCTCAGAGATTCTTTTAAACAGAACATTTATTCTGAGGACAATTTAAAACTTTTTTCTATAAAAAGATATGTGAAGGAGAGGGTTTTTTTTACTTTTAACATAGATGTAACATTGATTGTAGTAAAGAATTCACACCAGATGCATTTTAGCTTATCATTTTCAGAATCAAATAAAAAGATCAAAGATTTTCTATTAGTTTAGGAAGCATTAACTACTATAAAACACATAAAATTCTACTGTACGTCAATAATAAATGAAAAATGAAAACAAGTGTCTACAGTAGAAAAGTTATTCCGTTATATTTTTACTACAAGAAATAATAAGTCAAACTGTCTTAGAAAAACTATTCTTTGGATATTTTCACAACTAGACAATGAAACAAAATACTTTATAGGCCCTGATTCCGCCAGCCCTAATTGGTGAAATTTTAGGTAAGCTGGCGGATTAAGGGCCGTTTTTTCCATGAAAAATCAAATTTTTGGCGAATTTGTTTTTATTTTATTTTCAAACGAATTTTGCAAGATTTCCCCAAAAACCATTTTAGAGCATATTTACTACCCCTAATCACAACTCTACCCTAATCACTTAAATGATGAAAAAAAATGTGTTTTAACTTAATGTCCATTTTCAGGCATGCCCTAAAACCAAAGTTTAAAGCTCAAATTGCTTCAAAGTATAAATAACAAGTGTGTAAAACAAGTTTTATTAGTCAAAATTTGACGCAAATACCAGGAATTCTAAAATTGTGAATTACGCTTTACTAAATTGTGAATTACACTTTACTAAATTGTGAATTACACTTTACTGCTGGTGGATAAATGGCCCTAATTGGTGAATTCCCTGTTTTTGTGTTTGGCGAAATAAAGGCCGGCAGAATAAGGGCTAATAACGTAACTTTAGAAAAGTTTCCTTAGCACGTTTTTATGAATTGAAGCTAAACAACCTTTAACCCTATTAAGCCTGGGCTATTTTTGGCCAGTGAAAGTCTTGGAGGGTCAATTTTGCCAGTGGTACAAATCTTATTATATCTCTTGATCTGTATGCAATTAAGCTTTGGAATTTTTACCAGAGTCACTACGGACAATTGTCTTGACAATTAGGTCAAAATATTTGACCCATGACATCATAACAAGTGCTACTGACGTCAACAATTTACATGGATTTTTTGGGTGTTTTTAAAGTAAGTGCATTGGTTTTCCTTTTAAAAGGAAATTTATTCTAAATATATAATCAGCTATGCTACAAACATAAGTATATATGTTATAATTAGTCCCTCTATTATTAAAAATACAAAATAAAGCCTTAGGGAGAATTTGGTTTTTGATCATATTTTTAGCAAAAAAGTTTTGGAAGACATTACCCCCTGACTGGCGGAATTTTTTAAAAACTATTTGTGCTATTTTGCTTTTTATAGAAAAGTCACAAAATTTCAAGTTAATAAACTTTTTGCGATCTAAAGTTATAAAAGTTTTAATTTTCCACACACACACACACATTTTTACGACCAGAAATGAAGCTAAACAAACAACCTTGGAAAAGTATCCACTGTACATTTTCATGACTAGAAATGAGGCTGGCTATATATTACAAAGTATATACAACATATTTGCACTGCTAGATATGAAGCTAGATGACCTTAGAAAAGTAATGTTTTACAGTTGGAAATAAAAAAAATGACTCAAAAAGAACAAAAAAGAAGCCTGGAAAAGAAGTCACTTCATTTAATCAGCTTTGCCTTTTATCATCGACTTCTTTATCATCCTAGACAATCAATATTTCAATACATACAATCAATTATATAGAGGGATGGTTGCATATCAATTTTTGTTTAACTTTTTATCTGTTTTTGAAGACTTGTGATAAAAATACATCTACATAATAAAACAAACACATACAGGTTAAGTGTTAGTGGTCTTTATAATTCATGCTGAGAACAAGAGAAAAAAACGCTAGTAAATAAACACAATTTATAGTTTATTGGGAAATTTAAAAATATAATAATTTGAGGCAATAATTACTTTCAATACATAATTATTTTCTAAATAATTTCCAACACACGCATTGAACAATGACCGAACTTTTAGCTAACCACAGCCTTATAATAAAGTTTTTGAATACACTTTTTCATAAATCATTGCACTTTATTACGTTATTTTGTCATCTTTTCAAAACAGCCCATTCTGCACATTTTAATGAAAAACAGATTACGAGTTTGGATTCCTTGTCAAAAATTAAACAAATATAATTTTTTTTGAGTTTATTAGTAAATCAGGGATGTGTTATCAACTGTTAGAAAATATTCAATAACTAAAGCCTCTTTATCATAACGAGGCTTGGGTTGCTAAATCAAAATATAAGAAGGTTTTAACCAGAAGCCATAAAATCGGTTATTTTTGGATTTAAAAACTTGAAAAATGCCCTATAAGCATACTTTTTAAATAAAAACAAACTTCAGCCTAATATGAAAAGGTCTATTGATACGTTGTGTCATATTTAAAACATTTTATTGAACTTTTGAATAAAATAGTTCCAAGATTGTATTTATTTATATTTTATAGAATTAAGACCATAATTTCTGTTGTTGATTTGACATGAGATAAAATAATAGTGCCAACTTAATTGTCTTGTCTTGTATATATCATTGAGAGCTTCTCGTATTTGTTCAGTGATACTGATCAGAGCATGATTGGTGGAATGTTTTTCATGAAATCCAAATTGCACCATTTCATGATCTCAGAAAAGCAATAAGAGATATAATTAATTATTCTCTCTCCATCTTAGAAGTTACAAAACTTCTGGAGGTAAACAAAAGTATTTATGAAGGCTTTGACCAGAGAAAAAGTCGAAATATTTTTACTTACTTGAATCTACATAGGAAAGAGTATCTTAAAAACAAATTTTTAAAGAAAACTAAAAAATTTATTTTGAAGAAAGTAAAGAAATATCACTTTTTCTTAGGTCAAAACCTTCATAAGTAATCAAAGTTAACTCCCATTTTCTAATAACCTCTACGTGTGTCATTTCTGAGATCATGAAATGGTGTATAGTAGTTCATAGATACAATTATATAGTCTAGCAGACAGTGACTTGACCTGGAAATTTGGTATGCATGTTTTTTTATGATTGAAATGTGTAATTTAGGTATTTGGAATGTAAAAATGACTTCATGCCACCCCCAAAAATTTGAGCATTTTCGTATATGGGGTTTGAAGTTTGGTACCAGATCCTTGTATAGTCAAAATTCAAAGTATGGCATGTTTGGTACCATTTTAAAGAGAATTTGATTCTGAACACTTTTTACTATAAGTTTTATGCATAAACTAGGTTGGTAAAATAAGAACATTGTTTTAATTATACTTAAAGAACACTTATTATGAAAATACTAAACAATATAAAACGTTAGAAATTTTCGTCACTGCCATCACCATTGTCATAATTCATTATCGTCATCAGCTTCTTCGTCACTTTCCTCTAATGCAATGTCCATTTGCTATTACAATCTTCTGAACACGAACAAAGGTCGCTGCACAAGATTTGAGCTTTTGTAAAAGAACAACCAAGTGTTTCACAGCGAGTTGCATGAAATCCTTCTGGCCGTGTTTTTTCAAATGTACTCCTTTGCTCTTTTCCAATATTATATGCTTTGTTAACATGTACTGTAGGCAGAGAGACTTGACGTATTACTATGTTGAACAAAACTTTGGCATCATTAATATTGTTTGCTAATGGATCCGTGTAGTTTGCCAAAGTTTCTCCAATCTTACAGCAGTCTTGCTCATCTGTAGCTATTTCTTGATGAACTTTCTTCTTTATGATATATGTTTGATGATTATTTTCGGTTTTCTCTCTCATTTTGTTGAGATCCTCTAACACATTTGAACAAGTGTGTAGACTTAATGCCCACTTTTTTACAGATTCAGGTTTCAAGGTAATACCAATTGAGCGACCAGGGTCTTTACCATATCACATAAAGATGGTTTCAATCATAATATCAGACCAGATACCATTCCAGAGGCCTTCATGATGCCACATCGCGTGTTCTCCTTTGAGAAACTGTTTTAAAACACAAGGTGGCAATAATACAGTCCATACCTTGAGTAATTTACATGACCTAATGCAAAGAAATACGGAATCATCTTCTTGCATGCATACAAATGTAGGTTCCATTTGCCTTCTCTTTCTGCTCGAACATACATACATCATCATGAGGAGAACATGCTTCATAAGGTTCTCTATCCAGTGTTCAGCTGTTGCACTCCGTTTAGATGTGTCATCCAAGAATTCTATAAGGTAGCTGTATGAAGAAATCTCATCAATGTAATTTCTAAGTATTTCTTCCACAACCAACCGCAATGCTCAAACCTTCATAGGGAATTTTTTACCAGAAAGCATTTTATCAACACTAGCAAATGCACTCTTCAAGAGATTCTCTAGCCCACTGTTGGCCATTAATGCACCTACACTTCCTACAAAACTCATTAGCCAATGCATTCCCACGATACCGGGAATGAATTTAGAGAACATACCTGAATATGACCAAGTGATATCCACTAAAACATGGTAGTTGCTGATCTGTGGTAAAGATTGTATATTATTGACCTGTTTGGTTGGTTAATCTTTGCGCCACAATCATTGCTGTTAGCATGGTAGAAGGATCAGAAGGTGTTCTGTCTATTAAAGGTGTGTACATCACTTGAGTTCTTGGTTTAACTCAGCTTCCCTTGCCATTCTTGCGTTGAACTCAGAATACTCAGGAACATTTTTCACTGATAAGATACTTTTTAAGAAATTAAAATCTTTTTCCTGAGTAATTCTAACTATAGCAGATTAAGTAGCAAGTACTTTCAAACTCAACACTCCACACTTAATACTTGTAGTTGGCCTTGAAGGTACTTTTGGACCCTTGTAGAAGTTCACAGGAATTTCATTTAAATCGACATCTTTTAATTCACCATGCTTTAATCTTGGAAATGTCTTCTCAGCATTCTGATGTTCTGAAACTTTGGTTGTGTCAATATCATTGCTGGAGAATGGGTCTGATGCAGTCCATTTTGTTATGCAACATTGGCATCAAAGTTGTCAGCAGTGGCTTGGACCAGACCATCTTTTACATTGCATATTACCGATGTCACAGTGCTTTTATCACATGCAGCAGCAGCGGAAACTTTAAATCGCCGAACTTCATCATAGGTAGAAGTTAACCATAATCATGAAGGTACTGTATAAGTTTCTTTTCCCTTGCTAAAAGTTCAATATCAACTTGTAATGTTGTAGACCTTCTTGCGACACAACTTGTCACAATATTGCCAATCACCGCAGCTGGTAGTATACCATTAAGTGATGGTGATATTTGTGAAAGTAGTGCTCTGGGTGTCATGCTAACATCTTCAAAAGTCCTATCTAGAGTAATCTCTTTTTGGTAGATATATTTATTATATTCTATAGATTTTATTTCTCCCTGAATTTGTTTGGCTATAGATAGTACGTGAATGCTGTCTTCATCATCAACTTTGTCCATTTTAAAAAGGGATACTGCTTTTGACTTTGTCATTAGAATATTGGCGACCCTAGGAGATGATAGTACAATCAAATGGTCCTTTAGATGGTCAATAACTGGTTTTTCTACCAACAAGTAAACCTCCATTTTGAGTATACATATCGTGAAGTTGAACGGATGTCCAAATGCCATCAATACACCCTTGATGGTATCAATAACAGCCGAAAAAGCTGCATCTTCTGTGGAGACTTGCAAAACTTGTTTCTGAGCTGATGCTGTTGTTTCTAGCATTCATGAAGGATTTTCTGCATTTGTATATATATATATATATTATTTGCACGTATACATACTAAATTAATTAACTTTAGCAGCATAGGTAAAACAGGGTTTGAAGATTTTATTATATTTTATATTATTTTATCTTAACTACAGCAAACTTAATCTATTTATATAACACTTTGTACCCACATACCTGTAGTATGACATCACATACCTGTAGTATGACTTCCTTCAATTATTTTTTCCCTTTTCCACGATCAGCAGTTCTTCAAAAAACAGCCTTGTTCTACCAGCTTGGATTTTTTGGATCAGGAAACAGAACACCCCTCCCCACAGAAGAGACAATGAAGTTTGAACAAGAAATCTTGGGCACCTGATCATCTTGTTCTCTTCTTGTTTTCAATGGTGCAATCTTTTTTATTTACACCATGTTTTAAGTTATAACGCTTTATATGGTCTTTTGAACAATAAGTAGACACACACACCAACATGTGTATACTTCTTTTTTCACTTCCAACAATAATATATGATAAAGACCTTCCTCTGTCTTAGAACTTGCCAGTTTAATTGATTCTTTTCTTGTTTCAGAGATCTCAATAATTTTTTGTTTCTGTTCAGCATTGCAACAAGACAGCACATCTTTGAATAAATAAACATTTTCATTCACTTGATCAATGTCCATAATATACTATTATTACTTTTTGTTTGTTTACTACCTGTAGAAAACAAATACAACCATTATTAAGTTATAAATAGTAAAAGTTCGATAGTTTTTAAACAATTATTCAAAAAAAATAAAAAGAGCATTCAAATTCTGTGTTCGAACATTGAGGCTTCGAACTCCCGGAACTTCTTTTGAGTTTGATTTTAAACCATGTTTGTATTGTAAAAAGTGTTTTCTCTTTAAAATGGTACCAACCATGCTATACTTTGAAATATATATTTATTTTTATTTTGAGTATACAAGGGTCTTGTATCAAACTCACATATGAAAATGCATGGAGGTGGCATGAAGTCATTTTTAAATTCCAAATACCTACATTTCTGTCATAAGAAAGCATGCATACCAAATTTCCAGGTTATCTCAAAATACCTGAAGCTGAGGCCACCTGTAGTTGAAAGTTCTTTCATCATCTGTCGTCGCATTTGGCTTTTAGTGTCAATATCACCACAAGTCTGTGGTGGCAATTATATTTGCCGTCACAAAACTGCTTAACACTCAGTCCTGGTCATGTATGGTGCGCGACAACGTGCCCACACCTCCGCATGCACCTCCTTGTATTTGCATGCGTGGTCTACAACGCGCCTAACTCTATCAGGTGCGTTGTAACTAATTCCTTTCTATTGCTATAACACATATAAATCCCAACTTAAGCAATCAGTTTTCGTCG
>JANTOQ010475350.1:0-11358 GCA_027564595.1 Bythotiara depressa | reverse complement strand
AATTTAAAAAAATTGTAACACCTTTATGTATTTTTTGTTCATTTGTTTGTGTGTTGTCATGTAAACCTTTTTAAGGCAGACCACACTATTAAGTTTTATTCCAAACAGCAAGATGTAAATAAAGAGCTTTTACTAGCATGCG
Organism: Bythotiara depressa; assembly: GCA_027564595.1. NCBI lineage: Eukaryota > Metazoa > Cnidaria > Hydrozoa > Anthoathecata > Bythotiaridae > Bythotiara > Bythotiara depressa. The sequence continues at coordinate 11,216 of JANTOQ010475350.1, read as the reverse complement.
CAATCGTAAAATCTCCTTCGCAGAATACATTTATACTTTCGAAAATCATTGTCTTTTAAAAAAAGGCAAGCCGGAGGAGAGCTAGTCTGTGTACAGACCAGTCGAAGGGCTTTCAGCAGGTCTTTACGCAGGCTAGAGACGGGTGCAATAATGCCACATCATAATGCACTGCGAACAGAAACCAATACAGAGGAGTCTTAGAAGGTTAGGACGTTATCGCCAAAAATTAGGAGATAACACGCATGGCGTTAAAAAACAACGTACATGAAACATTGATGGCTACGCCATCGATGAATAATAATAATAATAATAATAATAATAATAATAATACGAAGAAAAAACACGTTCAGTGCGCTTATTCAAATAATTATGTTATTCACAAGGAGTGTGGCTATTATCTTGATTCTAATTACTTACTTATCTTTCCTCTTTAGACATACGTGGCGATCGTTTTAAATGTGTCCGTGACGATCTTCGCAGTAATATCAATCATATACGCAGCAAAAGCGCTTTCTTGGTATGATTCTTGCCAATATACATTTCTCCAAAGCAATGCAGTTATTGCAATACGTGATTGTTCATCACAAGATAAATCAACTGGAAAATCTTTATATTTGACTTTATTGGTGACAGTAATAATTGTCTTGCCTATAGCTATAATAACTACTATTTTGATTGTGATTGCTAACGCGATATTGTTTGAAGGATGCTGGAATGGTGGTTGTTACAGAAGTCTCGTTTATAAATTCAAAGGAGGAAAGAATACAACAGTAAGTAAAGGTTTATTTGAATGACAATTTCTTCTGATAACAAAATATAGTTTTCAATACTTAGTGAAATTGTAAGTTGTTTTTTGTAAGGAACTTAACGCCTCAATAAATAATGTGTATACCTCAAATTTTATATTCGTACTGCCATCAGAAATCATTTTACATCTTTAAGTACTGTTAACACATTCTTAATTTTTTAAACTAGTTTATAAGCTGCCATAATTATACTTTGATGCTAGCACTTTTCAGATCTATGGAAATTTTTATCAGTCAATTCGAATATGAAATCCATATTGATTCCGCGAGAAATAACAGTAGAAAGCAACCTCTTCTCGAGTCGTTGATCTAATTTCAGGTGAAGTGCATGATGGGGGATTTAACATGCGACACATTACACGATTTTGATTATGTATTTAAATATTTCATTCATTAGAAAAAGAACTACAGTTTTGTCTATCACCGAGAGAAAATGATTTTTTATTTTCGTTAAAATAACACGGCTTCATGGAAAATGAAAGAGAATTTGACGAAACATATTGTTGTTTCCTAAGAATATGTTTTCGTTGCCATGGTTACCGAATTATTTACAGGTGATACGTCCATGGTAACATAAAAAAATGCCCTCCCCCCCCCATATTTCATTCACAGCCTCGTTTTCATCTCAAATCTTCGAATTTCAAATCCATTTTCAATGGAAGTGAACAGAAAGTAAATTCCAGTGTATGTAATCGGTGTATCCATGGCGACTGCAGATGCCTTTTAGTTCATTTTATCTGATACTACACTCGACATATAAAAGCTTTACTCTAATCAAACTATCAATGTTTAAATGTTCATTTAACTTTTCATTTTTAGGTCACATTTAAGACAAAGAACACTCACGAATTTGATCAAGTAGTGGTTGGATCCCCCGAGTTTTGTACTACCAATGCTCTCTATGTGTAAACATACACAGACAACTGATAATAGTCTATATAGATGTCAGTCATACCTAAAACAAACCAAGTGGATGTCTTATATACTTCATAATAGAGGAAGCACCCATCCCACAGTAAAGAGGTGAGAGTTGACGAAGAAAGGCATCAATACAGGCAGGATGCTGAACAGTGTCAAGTGAGAAGTGACTGTCCCGATTAATGATAACAGGAGATAGAAATTTTATTTCGTCGAAAAATATTTTAGTTAAATGTTTTTTAAAATCTTATGCTGTAAAATTATAACTGTTAACATTTAACATTTTGTGGTTTTTATTTCATATATTGTGGTTTTTATTATAACATGTGATTGCAATAATCATTTTAGAATCTTAAATACTTTGCTACTGAAGTTACCGTGGTTTCTTAGCACGGTTGGACAAAGAGGGGTGCCTCGATTGCCTCAGGTTCTGATCTGTGGGGCTTTGTGACGTCAGACAACCCACATGTCAGTAAAGTAAGGACACTTTTAATGGTTTATTTGGACAATACAAAGGCAGACCGGATCCTACAAGGTTTTCCGTTATCATGTACCACCCTTTCCTAAACACTTTAAGAAAAAGGTACGCACAAGTGATCTGGACCGTACATAAATGTCAAATAATTAGACCGGAATTGTAAATTACCGCCGGTCGTACATTAAAAACTAACACACTCTTTTTCACAAATACAAAGAGTGATAATGAAAGAGATCACAGTAATCGGTTTAGCTAATAAACCTGTGCACGGCTGTTGTATAATTTTTTACTCACCCTAACCGTTAGGAGAAATCGAGGAAAGTGACCTTTCCTAAAATTCAAAAACACAACGTAAACTTATTTTTGTGAGTAGGTACATAATTACCTTTTGTGAGTACATACATTATCCTAAAAACACATCTTTGTTGAAAATTTCAAGTGTCTACGATAACTAGAGATGTTGGTTGTTTTGGCTATTGTATACACTCTGCCAAAGCTCTCCATGTAATTAAACAGTTCTTTCCAGAAAAATGGTATGATTTTAAAATACTGAATATATACACAACGTTTGAATATATACACAACTTTTGATGGAGAAACCGATTCTGAAATCCGTTATTTATAAAAATCTAACGAACTTTTTGAGTGACGTCACACGAATTAATTTCGGAAAAGGTCTATTAAATGACAAAAGTTCTGGAAAAGTTACCTAAAATACCTCAATTCTCGTTATTTAAGAAAGGTAATACACACAATATATATTCCATCATTTAGATAAGTCCATTATATAACATTGCGAGCTGATGGTCTTACTCTCTTAAACCTTCTTATCACGCATTACTCTTAGAAGCTTATAAATACGCAGAAACATGGAAAATCGTTTATTTCGATAGACGGTCAGTGATTCTGCAAATTACACAAACATTTATTTATTAATATCATGTTTTTGCATGTTGTCCCCCAGAGATTAATCAAATCAATATTTATTTATTTGCTATTTAGCTTTTTCCAGGGGGTTAATTTATTGGAAATAAACAGGGAAAATCGTATTGGTAAACCTGGAAAGACCCCCTGGTGCTTCAGAATTATAAAAGCAGGAAGTGTAGCTCAATACAATATATGTAAGGGTGTATTTATAATTTTGTGTAGTAAAAACTTATTAGGTGTGTATATGTCTTGTCTTTTATACACTTCTGATAATATATTGTAACATTTACAAATACTTAAGCGGTAAATTTTAATATCTTATTTTTGTACAATGGCCAACTGGATGTTTTTACTTGAATTCTCAAGCCCTCGCTCGATTTTTATATTTCGTCGTTTCCGACTGCTAACTTACTTAATAATGTAAAAGTTTTTTAGCCTCGTTTATTAATGTAAATGTTTTTTAGCCTGGTTTATTTTTTAACTCACTATTGATTGGTATTTATAAATGTTAAGATGAGTTTCTTATATAGTCTTATGAAAATTTCCTATAAGTTCTAAAGTGACCTTAATAAACGTTTTTATTATTATTTGTTATTTTGTTTTTATATCTTATCTTACAGATGATGGACGAAATGTTATTATGGAATATTTATTTATTTATTCTTTATTTATAATTGCGAATTCATATAAAACATAGTTACAAAACTAATTCAGTCCAACTGCATAAAAACGAAATGTATGAACTAAAATGAAAATAAAAATAAAATTTAATCGAAATATAAACTAAACAAATAAAAATAAAAACAAAATAAAGATCATTAAAGGGTCATAACTTGCATAGACAGTATATCCTGGTATATTTAATGTATTGGAATAAAATGAGGTATTACATCGAGGAATATCCAAAGTAGTTCCAACCCTGAGAGCATATCTTGTGTTTTTATGTTGAAACACATTTTGCATGATTTCAGGCGACAAACCAGGCAAAGATTTATTCACCTCAATCAGCATAAGCTGTTAGTTCTTTGTGTGGATAGATTATTATGAGCTTGCATACCGCAGAACATCCAAATCAGTGGACAATAATTGAATGACGATAAAACATATGAATTGAACAATAAATTAGCCTTAGATTGAGTAAGATCATTTCTTATCCTCAGCAGAGCCTTAGTTTTTTATTGGCCTTCTTACAAAGTTCTTTACTGTGAGGATAGAAGGTCAATTTACTGTCAATGTACACACCTAATAGTTTTACAGTCTCAGTACTTCTAACTATATTTTTGTCGATTATAATATCAATATTTTCGTTGTCACTTCCAAAAAAGATGACCTGAAAATTTGTCGGATTTGCTACCACGGAATTGCATTTGAACCAATCTGGTAGTCGTAGTAAATCAGTATTAAGACGTGCTATTACGGTTTGTATTGTTGTATCACAGGCATAGATAGTGTTATCATCGGCAAAGTTTCGTATGCTAGTATTACAGATCGAAAATAGTAAATAGTTTATAAATATATTTAAAACAATACGTCCTAGCACAGATCCTTGCGGGACTCCGAGAAGAACTTCTAACCATTCACTTATGATAGATCCAATGCGTACTCTATGTTTTCTGTTACTAGGGTAGCTGAACACTAATCGTACGCCCTTGTTTCAGAATACAAAAGCGTCCATTTTTGCAATTAGTAAGCCACGCGGAAGATAAGCAAGGCTTTTGATAGTACCATCAGAACTGCACCGAATTTTCCAGATTTCGCAAGACCTGGTTGCCAATTTTGTAGCATGTTTAGAAGAGAATATTGCGTGTTGGAAACTTTTCCAAATCCACAGAGAAATCTAGATAGTCGCATATTTAAAAAGTCTGTCATTTGATTAACTATTAACCTTTCAAAGATGTTTGACACAGACGGTAACAGACTGATGGGTCTATAGTTTGTTTTATCTAATATTCTTTATGGACTGGAATAATGTAAGCCATTTTTAATTCATCAGTAAATGATGAATTATTAATTGCAGAGTTAAAATATGGTGTTAAAATTGGAACACATTCATGAATGGCTAAAAACTTGATAGGTATAGGACCACTGACTTTCTTTATTCATTTAAGGAGGTAATCAAGTTGACAACATCAATTTCATAAACATGAGTAAATTCAAACTTGATACCAGTATAGAATAGATCTTTCATAGATATAGTACTAGGATGTGTAGAGAATCTTTCTATCGGCGTGATTACCAGGTCATTTGATTGATCATAGTTGTCCGTCAGTAATCCTATTGAAATAGCTAGTAAAGAAGGAGCTATTCTTGTCACCAAACAAACTTCGAAGTTAACACTAAAATGTATGTTAACTAGAACAAACTACCGGGAAAAGACGCTATAGGAGCTGATATATTTTTGGAAGTATTATGTATTATTTATTATTAACCCTTAGACTCCGAAAGACGCGTATTTGCTGCGTCTTTGTGGTACCATTTGTTACAGGGCTTATATTTCGCGAACGAAACGTCCGCAAGAAATGAAAGTTAGGGCGTTGTAATCTACGTTAAATATCAAGTCTAATAGTGTAGTTTTGATGTCGTTAAAGTGCAACGAATCGCTGCTGTGCAGCGGTCCGTTGCAGCGAAACTAGTGAAAAATTCCCACTTTTTTAAAATATACATTCAGGCATCATGATAAACGTATCTCCCAAGCAAAAAAGTAATTTAGTACTAAAGACGGATTTCCACTAGGCGGAAAAAACCGCCCGACATATTGTAACAGCCATTCAGAGCTTTAGTAACATGTTTCGGCAAAAAATGTTAATAGACAATATCAAATATTTAGGCTTACAAAGATAAAATTACTTGTTTCCTATATAAATATATTATTAATTATAAAGTTTTTATATCTCGCTTGGTGACAGTTCAGTTCTTCTATAATTAAATAATTAAATATTCATTCCGAACTTTCATTAAACTTCAATCTTACTTCACCAATCAGATCTCCTTGCAGGTTTATCACATTTACTCGTTTGCCTCAGAATTGGACAGGCTTTGTGACGTCATAAAACATTCCAGTCAGTGAAATAGACGCAATTTATTATTTATTTATTTTTCTCATTATCGTTCTATGTACACATTCTGGAAAAGGCGCGAAACACGAAAGACGTCGAAAACAAGTCTCAAGGAATTGTAGCTAGTGTCAATTTTTTTCACTAATTGTATCTGGTGATGATATAAAAAGCATCAATGAGCAAATGGTTAAAATGTATGGATAAATGTGACGTCATCGTTATATTATTTTCTCATCAAAAAAGGGTCTGTAGTTGCAAGAAAATTAAAAGCTGTTGCGAGATTTGGTTTCTAATAAATGAAAGCTGAAACAATTTGGATTAATATATTTTTTAAGATCCTATTTGTTAATTTTCCCCGAATACACAGATGTCAGCGTCAAGAAATGGTCTAGATTTGTAGATGTTACTTTTTGACACTATAAAAATATAGCCATTTGAAATTTTGGGTTCTCTATCACGATTCTTGTGATGGTGTAACCATTTCCTCTGAGCATCTCTGCTTTAAAAAGGGCTATACATCGTTATCTTAAGAACAAGTAAATTATGGGACAAGCGCATTATTCTTAAAAAATTTAATGACATTGTGATTAACAAGAAGCGTTGTTCCCTAGAAGATCGATGTCTCCCTAGGATGTAAAGATGAACAAAATACAACTCAAATATTAAGATTTGTTATAGGCTAATATGTCTGTCTACCTTTCCGTTGAAACAGCTTGAATATATGAGTATATATTATTTGTCTCCCTCTACAAGCGAAGCGAAGACGAGCTCAACAAGACATTATATTCTGAACTGTACTTACCGTTATTTTGAGCTCTCGGACTTGCAACCACTTTGATTTTCAAATCACAAGTAAATATTTTGGTAATTTGTATGTGAGGGTAGAGGGCTTGTTGGAGAATAGGCACACACAGTTGCAACCCCCAACATTGATAAACCCGACGATTGGTGGGCGGAGGACGGGGATTTTGTGCTACCGCAAAATATCTTCTTCTCTTTTTGTTGTTGCGAGTGCAAGAAATTGGTGAGTTTTTTAGTCTACATAATTTTTCTATGCATATTTGTTTTAGATTTTGAAGAGTTTACGCAAATTTCGGTCCCTACGGTCACGATATAATTACGAGTATATTGCAAATAATTTTCCTCTCCCATAAACCTTTTACAGAATTAATTAAACTGTTGAGCTGATCAGAATTTGTCCAGGGTTTTGTGTGAGCACATGTAAGTTATGACAATGGTTTTGTGTGAGCACATGTAAGTTATGACCAGGATTTTGTGTGAACACATGTAAGTTGTGGAAACCCGCCATTTTACACCTTATTTCCTCATGAAAAAGTTGTGTCTCGTAAATATTTCTCCTGTAATCTGCAGTAATATCTACAAACCTTTACAACATATTTGAGACTTTCAGACCCCTATCAGGGATCACGCTATATTTAGTAGGGGGTCCATAAAACTAGGGATACATGTTGACGGGAAACTCGTTAGAGTTAGACTTCAGGATGTCTCGAAGTCCGATTTCTCCCAATCCGGAGGCAAGCGAGGTAACCCCCTTTGAAAGCGTGGTGTATGATCATGGTCCCTTCAATGGGAAAGTCTTAAGTTAACAGTCAATCTATAATCAGAAGTTATTTCCTTAGTTGTGGTACTCGCTTTTTGGTTATTTTGGCTCCTTGTATCAGAATAATATGTGCATGGGTGTAGGATTGTAGCGGTTCGATGGATGATTAATTAGCTCTCTATATAATACACATGATGTATAAAACACATGCTCTTAGCCATTACGCCAGTTTATGATATAATAATATATGCAGCAGTTCCACGAATAATAAATGGGAACGAGGCTGAAAAATAACAAAAGTTAGGTGACAGTCACGTGACAGTAAAACGTGAAGACTAACTATCGATGTGCTCGAATAAGCTGCATGTTCTGCTTAACCTTTTAGTGTCTGGTGGTCCCCGGAAATTAATCAGGTTATTACTTATTTCTTTGAATTTTTGGGGTTTTTCCAGGGGATTGGAAATAAAAGGAAAATCGAAATCGGTAAAAGCTGATAACACGCCTGGGTTTTCGTTAAATTATAAAGCTTTATGATATGATGTTTACAATAATCAGGGGTTATGCCCAGACGTTGAAGAATTAACACCCGATTGATGGAGTTTATAAAGTTGTTTTTAATAACGTCAGTGGTGACTATTTAATGGTGATCGATTTTAATGGTATAGGGTTGTATTCGCTGATTAACGAAAAGAGAACATTATTTATTTATTTTTCTCTCTTGCATGGTATCGTTTAGCCTCAGTTTATTCTTAAAATTGGTCTTAAATTTGGCCCATTTTCACCCTCGCTGTTCTTGTAAGTAAAAGAAGCGTGTACAGCGTTTAAATGTGGTAAAACGCCAGATAGTAGCCGTCCCTAAATATACTGGCGTTATTTGCAATAATTTCACATATTAGCTGCCTCGTGCTTTTACATCGAAGCTGAATCAATCAGTTTTTGCTATAGATGACGTCGGCGTAATGCGAAGATATGTCTATACGTAATGGGCATGTCTGATGATTTCTATACAACGTCGTTCCCAGGGCCTTTCTTTCGCCGTCCTCATATCGAATTGGAAAAATAGCGCTGGGTTGGAGTTTGGATTTCTATCCGTAAATTGCGAACACGGTCTAAATAAGGACATAACAATACGTCTGGTAAAATATTACAACACGTGTAATTGACAGATATGGATAACTATAAAATACAAACAAAAATTAATAACCCTTTAATGTATAGTGTCCCCGGAAAGGAATCAAATCATTGGTCACTTCTTCACTATTTTGTTTTTTCCAGGGGGTAAATTATTGGAAATATAAAGTTAAATAAATTTGGTAAGAGTTGATATGACCCCCTGGTTCCTGTAAATATTATAAAGGTTTCCAATGGGAAGTTTAATATAACCAGGAGGTATGCTTATGCATTAAAGGGTTAATTATATAACAACACCTTAACAATTACAGGTGTATTTACTTACAGATTGGGAAAACATCTAGCGAACGTATAATTTTCATTTAACAGCAACTTATAGAAATCTCCTAGGTCACGTTCATAATTCACTGCAAATAGATATCGAAGAAGTTAATGTTCTAAAAGTTCAGGGTAATAAGATTTTATACCTCTCCATCGTTGGGCAATTTTATTCAGGACCAGTATACATAAATATTTATATCACACTATCTTGCTATAAACATCCTATTATAGTTACCTATCTCTTTCTAAAACGTACCTAATGGGTACTGTAAATAGCTTACTGGACACCTTTCTAAATTTTATAAAAACCAGGGAGTTTGTCATGTTATTTCACTAAAAACGTAAAAAGGTATATTTCAGGAAAGACTGAAAAAAGCGGTTTGTAGCGCTTTTCACATTTTAATGCATGCTTTCCCCAGAAAGGAATCAAATAATTTGTAATTTCTTTGCTATTTTGCTTTTTCCATGGAGTTAATAAGTGGAAGTATAATTTAAAATAAATTTGTTAAAAGCTGATGAGACCTTCTGATTCCTCATGAAGCTATGGGAGGTTTAATATAACCAGGAGGTATATTTATGCACAATAGGGTGAAGGCCTGTATGGTACCTCCTGCGGACTATAAATATCTTATTGAAAATCTTTATGATTTTATGAAGAACCAGGGGGTTATCAAATTTATTTTTCCCTATATTTCAAATTATTAACACCTTCACAAAGCCAACAAATAAATAATGAATTAGCGTCAAGTATAGGCTAATTAACTTAAACAAGTGAAATTCTCCCGAAACCGACGACAACAAGAAGACAACAATGAATTATTTTGGGCTGACAGAGTAGAAAAATCGTATACATTTTCCTAATTTTGCCAAATATATGTGTGAAACGTATTCCACTAGAAGCTGTCGGAACTACTCAGATTGTACAAGTTGTTCGTTGTTAAACTTGGTTATTGACTTTCTAGCTACATGAAATAGACCTCTTCCGGTTTGACGTCATAACCGTGACAAATGAGGTCAAACAAAAATCACTAGTTTTATGAAAAAACGGATTTCAAATTCAGATTCTTCGTCCCAAAATATATATAAGCTGAATATTTCAGAATCATACAGCAAATAAATAACTTTTTAGAGCTATTTATTTTTGCATCAGAACGAGGCGAAACTGGATAAGTTCGAATAAGCTTTGGTCGCGGAGGTGGCGTAGACAAAACAACTTTTCTATTTACCGTAGGAATCTGAAATATTCTACACGGTATATTTTGGGACGAGAAACACAAATCTGAAGTCCGTTTTTCATAAAAACCAACGGAAATTTTTAGTGGAATTCGGGAAGTGTTTATTCGAGACTACTTATTGTGTAACTCGCGGGAATTATTTTCCAACTAGGGAATGGACATAATCTGAAGTGTGCATCATTTGTTACCATGTGTATTGATGTATCGTGTTTCTCGTGTATTTACATACGAACATATATGACGTCAAATAGCATCAGCAGTTATATGTGATCTTGAGGTATTTGTTAACACCGGGACATGCATCATCTCCAAATAAAGCACTCTCAGAAGCTAGTTCACACGATTTTCGATTATTACATAAAAATTTAAGCGAGTTCAAAGCACGAGGATTACTACATTCAGGAATATCATCTCGATAACCCAAATCACCTCTACAGTCTTTACCAGTCTGTTTCCCATAAAACGCTGACGTGATATCCATACCGGTGTCATCTTGACAACCAATTGTCTTTCTCTCTCCGTTACACAGTAGAATTGTAGTGTTCTGTCTCTCTAAAATAATAATAATAATAATAATAATAATACGGTTCTTTCGGAACAGTTACTCACTCGTTCCGGCTATACTGGCGTACAGCTGAACATATGCCATGTATCAGACGACACGAGCTTGGCTGTTGTAGACTGCGTTAAGAACGGCAGTTACGAGCTTTAACCGTACGATTATCACCGAGGTGATTATCTCCCAATGTATTTTAAGGCCCTTGGTGAAAGCCCGACGCCAAC
>JANTOQ010475349.1:0-20680 GCA_027564595.1 Bythotiara depressa | reverse complement strand
TTCAATCTTAATTACCTATCAAAACAAATTACCTACAGAGGTTGTTGTTCTCATGAAAACGAGGCACATAAAATATTTGAATTCTTTTTTTATGTTGTTTCGGAGTAGGTAAAGAAGATAAATTGTGATTTATCTTCTTTTCGAAAGAAAATTTTTTTCTATTCGAAAACGAATATTATATCAACAAATGAAAAAAATATCCTGGAAATGAGATTGTTTTTGTTGATGCTAATGTAAGAAAAGAGAAGTGATTTTAAGAATGTTTGTAACCTAGTATTCATTCTGTTTTTAACTCAAGGGGAGCTTTGTTTCCATGCATCGTAAATGTGCAGGCATAAACATCGGAATGTAGCTGATAGTACGTACTTTGTATTATTTTGAGCTGTTCGTGCTACGTAAGTTAGTCATTGAAAATTGTACATAAGCGTACTACCTTTTGTTGTTGTTGCACCCTGATGTCATTAGAAAGAAATAGTGTGATTATATAGCTATATACACTTTTTTATTTCTCTCCAGATGATATTAGTATGACGAATTGGTCACCATGGAGTTCATGTTCTGCCACATGCAATGGATGGCATATTAGATCCCGCACATGTGCATTAAATGGTGGCAACACGTGTTCCACAAATAAAAGTGAAACAGCAGCATGCAATGATCTACCTTGCCCAGGTGTGTTGTAGACATGTTTTGTAGGATTTAAATTAACATTGCCATATTCCTTTCCAGAAATTAGTAAATTTTTAAGTTGTTTTTTGTAAGGAATTCATTTCATGACCTAACTCCTCAATAAACAACATGATTAGATATGTGCCATCAGAAATCATTTTACAACTATCGATTAGTACTGTCAACGATTTCTTAAATTTATGATGATGCAGTTAGAGTCAAGTTTTCATAGAAAAAACTAATTTCTTTAAACAAGTGTAGACAGAAGCAGCAATGATTATACTTTGATGCTAACATTTTTCAGATTTATGTAATTTTTATCAGTGAATTCGAATACGAAATTCATTTGTTTTAACTGATTTGCAATTTTTGATGACGATGTAATTTCTAGAAAGTAGTATTAAAGACAGTTACAGGGTTTTATATTATTACATTAATAATAGGAGGCCTGATAAGACCCCCTGGTCCTGGTTATTCACGAATTGTGATACCTTTTTTTTGTTTTTGTTTTTGTTATTGTTGTTGTTGTTGTGGTGGTGCATGTCATGTAAGAAATTGTAAAACAGAATTTATTTTGTATTCTCATCTACTCATAATACTACAACTGCATACCACAATAAAATATCTAAATATGTTTGTTTGATTTGTATATCAATGAGCACGAAACCAAATATATCTGCCAGTTTTTCATCTATTGCTTGGTTTATATTGCTTGGATGTTGTTTGGTGTGAAATCAGAATTAATTAGTTCTTAGAAAACTATGATTTGTTTGTCCTGTAAAACAACTTTTCAAATTTGGTCTTGCCTTAACCAGGAATATTGTTTTGTGGAGATTCTTAACAAGAAAATGAATTTATAGAACATAACATTTTCCTTTGTTTTTAAATTTTGAAGCCCACCAGATTTTTCTTTGTTTTGTTATTTTTGAACTTATTGAGAAAAATTGGCAAAACCATTTTGGAGATATATGTGGTAACTCAATCCAATGATGTAGAATGTTGGTATTTTCTATTTAATGTTTTTTGTTTCATTAATCTACCACAATTTATATTGGTCAAGCCAGACAGTAGCATTCCGAATTTAGAATTGGTAGGAATGTTTGGCTGAAATATTTAATTGCTCCGTTGGCACTCCCAATAAGAACCCAAATAATGCTCTATGAGTGAAAAAAATAAATTCCTTTTTATGTTTAAGTGCATGGTAAATACTCCAGTTGGACAAAATGGTCAAATTGCACTGTGTACTGTGGAGGAGGGCAAAGAAGACGATCACGTACTTGTACAAACCCCACACCTGCACATGGTGGTTCTCATTGTATTGATGCAAGCAGTCAGACTCAAACATGTGGAAATCGTAGATGTCCAAGTAAGATCTATTTTGTTATTAACATTGTGTATTGTCTGGGAATTGGTTCTAGAATATGTTAAATTGTTCTTTTTTGGTTCTTCAAATGTTCTACCTTGTTACAATTCAAAATGTAAACTTTATTTAGAGATTTTATGAAAACACTGTTTAGTTAGTAGGCAATGGTTTTTCAAGGTCTTTTAATTGTGATTTATATTAACTTGAATGTACTTGAAGTTTTTTTATAATATTCTATTTTAATGTTTTAATAGCCCCCTGTTTATTCATCATTCATTTTGCTAGTTTTGTGAAAGTAAAACTTAGTTCTTTAATAAACAAGCTTCTGACATGTGTTTTGTCATATAGGGCTAGTTTGTTTTGTGTGTTTGAAAAACATTCTAAAATTTTGATTACTCACCCCAGTACCTCTAGTTCTAAATTATGAAATTAGGAAAAATAATTTAGGCAGCCACATCCTTTAATAACGTCATGACAGCTCTCTTTTGCAGAGTTTTTTTTTTCAATAATGTAGCTTTTCATACAGACTTGAAATTGTGATATTTCCATGATCTTTTTCAACATGACAACAATGTTCGGATTATTATATTGACAAAAAACAATTGGTTGTTTTGTGGAACTTCTGAATTGACTAGTTCTTAACCAGGACATGAATTTATAGGACATAACCTTTTCCTTTGTTTTTAACTTTTGAAGCCCATCAGATTTTTCTATACTGAGAAAAATTGGTAAAACCATGTTTTGAAATAATAATGTGGTAACTCATCCAATAATTAGAATGACGAAGTTATTTCTGGCTTGAAATTCAGACATTGCCAGTTAGTCAGGATTGTTACGTACATTTTAGACATAAGAACAATGTAGCACGAGATCTTGTTATGTTCTTTTGGATTAGCAACAAGTGAATAGGTTTTTATAATTAAATAACTGTAAAAGGTTAGTGTATTATCAAGCAGTAGGAATGTTCCTGTTGTTGATTTTGCTTTGTCTATTGAATTCTTGAAAGCAATTTCAACTCACAGTTTTGATGAGCTAGTCACATGTCAATACAATCATAATAAATGTTTCATGCTTCAAGAAAGTATTTGTGAGTTACTGGTTTTTATTAAGAAAAACATTAAAATAACTTGAATTTCCCATTATTGTTTACTTTTTTAGTTGATGGTGTGTGGACAACATGGTCAAAAATGTCTGCTTGTACCAAGCCATGTAATTCAGGACTGCTTATAAGGCGCAGGTATTGCACAAACCCTAGACCACTGTATGGTGGCCAACCATGTACTGGATCATCAGAAGAAGGCCAACCATGCAATCAAAACATTTGTCCAGGTATGTTTAGTTACAGGGATATTTTATCCTTAGATCCATATTATACTTTTGGTACTTGTGTACCTTCTAGTTAATGTGTCATTTGATGGGATATATATACATTTTGTACAATACTTTAAATACATTTCTAACCCCCCTGGAAATAGCAACTTAGCAAAGAAATTAGCAGTTATTTTGATTCCTTTCAGGGGACACTATGCATTAAAAAGTTTTAAAAATTGGGTTTAATAATTGGTCTATACATCAATACATGTTTCTACAAATGTAATGTTCCTGTTCTTCTGTATTGTTATTAACATGACAAGCCAATTGGTGTGGTGATTGCTTTAATGACAGGTAACTACTCTCACTAACCTGTGTTGTTGATTTCAGGTTCAAGGTTGTATTCGAACTGTCATTGTGTGGCTAATTTTTTTTTTAAATTTGGAATAGCACCCAGATCATAATTGTAACCATGCTCTACTATGTAAAGCCCCATCACCACCCCCACCCCATGTAACCCATGCAAGCAAGAAAAACATGTTAATTACAATAAAAGTAACAACAAATAATGTTTAATTTTCAATGTAATTTCTTGGGTAATGTGATATTATTTTAGTTCCAGAACCTTATAAATCCCTTGAAGCATGTAAGCATGTTATGTACTGTAACAGCAGAGCATGTGGATGTTAGAATTTGTTTGTTATTATATGATAATTGCTTTGAAATAGTATGTATTTATAATATATTAATTGAATTTATGATTTAAAACTTACTTAGTTATAACATTGTTAGCAAATATTGCATTTAATAGAAGTCATACCACTGGTTTTCAGGATTCAGTCTAAAAAAAGGTTTTTATTTAGGTACATCTGTTAAAGTAAATTGCAAATTTGACGTAAAGTATAATCGTGACCTTGATCGTGTTGGTAATTATGCATGGAGAAATTTCCAGAATACAATACATGAAGAGGTATACATATGTACATCCTATGTAGTGTTTTGTTTATATCAACCTGAATGTGGTTTTCTAATTAATGTATTTCTGCCATCAACCCATTCTCATGCACAAGAAATATAGTCAAATTAATCAACCGTATTACAAACAGTGTCTCAAATGTCTTTGGAAGGATTGCTGGTCCTATGTTTCAATCCTAGAGTCATGTATTGGTTTATTTCTCTTTATTTAAGATGAATCGTATATACATGTTTGCATTCAATGAATCGTTAGTCAATGTTACACTCACTGCTGCAAGGTAATTTTATCCTTGTAATATTTACTTATTTGCTTATTTGTTTTTTATACTGTTCTAATATCAAAGCGTTGTGTGCTGGAAGCACTTGTTTAAATTTATAGGTTTTTTGATTGAATGCTTGAGGCAACATTTAAAAAGCATCAATTTTAATGATAATAGTGGTTCTGTTTTTGACAAATTTTTTTTCAAACTAGCTCTAGCTGTTTTTGTTTTTCTGTATTGGTAATAAAAGAGAAAATAAATTGAGAACTGATAAAGCCCCCTGCCCCCAATCGATTCTTCATAAATTTATAAAGTTTTCCAACAAGAATTTTAAAGAATATTGAAGTTTAAGAATTGTTGGTACATAATAATCCCTTGGTATATGGGTATTTATTTTTTATTTACAGCAAAGGAAGCATCAATGCATCATTCACGGCCTATTTTCGAAACTTTGATTCGTATCAGTTGCTTTTCCTACAAGACAGCATACAGTATGATCTACTAATTGGACGGCTGCTGATTGTTGCAACTGATAAAAATTCATTCTTTGTAAGTAAAGGTAAGAATATCAGTACACTTATTCTGCCAGTGATATAATTTGACATAGGAAACATCCTGCATTTCGTGTTCTTTTGTCAAATGTTATTTAACCCTTTCTGGAACCTGGTCCCATAATGGCAACTAAATCCAGGGGGCAGATTTTTTTGGTAGTTTAAACAAAAGAGGAATGTCATATCTTTCCAATAATGACAACAAAACTTTCTAAAAATCTTCGTCTAAGGAGATATTTGATGTTGACATTTATTTTTTTAAACACAATTTTTTGAAAATGTCATCCATAAAGGGTTAAGTAACTAGTATGGGAGTTTGTTGAAAGTTTATACGAAAGAAACACAAAACAGCTTTTCACTAATTTTGACATACAATAAGTCTTTCATATTTACTTCCACTTTCAAAAGGACAGAAAAAACAAATATTTAAAATATTTCATAATGTCAATTGTAAAAATAAGTATGTTATAATACTTAGGAATGTACCAAAATGCAAAATCCTATAATGTTGGAATATCAGAGACTGAGTTCAATCTTAGGTTAAACAATTCAATTCAATGTAGGGGAAAAAAGCGACTGAGGTTACATCGGGATGAGATATATTTTTTGAATTTTTTTTTTTAACTCAAGAGTAAAAAAATTGCTGTAGATTTTATTTTTCTTCATACATGCACAGAAAGGTTCCTGTGAGTATTAAAACTTCTTAAATTTCCTTACCTTGAAGAGCTCCACAGAAGAAAACAACAATAATAATAATAATAATAGAACTAATAATTAATAGAACTAATAAATTAATAGAACAACATCGTTATGCTGTTTATTTACATTTGTGTATAATTTACAATGGGTAAATTACATTGCCTGCCACATTATCTCGAAATTAGCTCTGAAACAGATAAAAGATTAAATCTATTTAATTTTGCATAATAATCTACAATGCTGGTCATAATATACTGGAACAAGGCACTAAAAATTCAAAAATCAAATTCCACAAGCACTGCGAAATTATTCATAGATATAACTACAGAAATAATTAAACTTTTCCAGTTTACCAATGACTTAAGACCCACAGATCTTAGGTACTTTGGTAGAGAAGTAACTGTGGTTATGCAGCACGGTTGGAGAAGGGGAGTCTCGCTATCCACCTAATTGGTCCATTTGAGGCTTTTGTGACATCATAAAATATGTTGATCAGTGAAATAAGGACAATTCCAGATGTTTTTCCATAAATTACAGTGACACGGGCAATCCTATGAGGTTTCTCACCAACACCTAACTCCAATCCAATGCAATTGGCATGCGAAGGGAAAGGTACCAACACACGAGTCAGCATAAAACGCCAAAAGTTACAAAATTAATGATGAGAGTTGTAGCCAATGCCACCAAGTCAATCGTGTATTAAACGAATATATAAGTGACAAGGGAAGATAGGCGAGAAAATTAGCTGGGTCTGTCTTCGTCATAAATTTACAGGTATGTACAAGCAAACTGTGTGAGATTGGTAGTATATCTTAAGTGATGCCTCTGAAGCTATATACCATACAGATGTGATATTATTCTTTCTTATCTTATTTTGTATTGCTTTCACAGTACCTGGTGCCCCTCCATCAAATATCCAAATCAAATCAACCTCTCCAACAACACTGAATGTCTCGTGGGAAGAAGTAGACACAGCATTTCAAAATGGTGTTATTACTGGCTATGCTGTGTTTTATCGTGAAAAGCTTCACGTATCTGACCCATACAATGTAATTGGTTCAGATGGATATTGGGCAGAAATAACAGGTTTAAAACCCAGTACTCAGTATATATTACGAGTGTTGGCATACAGCAGTTCAGGCAATGGATTGGCTTCTGATCGGTTTACAGTCATGTCTATGGAATCAGGTATGATCCCTCAACACTATATTGAAGGTTCTTTTTAAGGTTTCTGAATGTTTTCATTGGATCATTATTCCTTAGTGTCTAAGGCGGACGTAGCTGTATGCAACTGTGATCTAGCTACTTAGAGCCTAAATCGATCCCAACTGTGTACAGTTTTAATTCAGAGTTTTCTCATTGAGCTGAAGTTCCTGCTTGACGTGTAGACCCGATTAGAAACTTTCGTAACTCAAATGGAAGCTTAAATTACCATCAGGACTTTGTTTGTAGGACCCTCATTGATAATAATACTTTAAGTACTGAAGAGTCTATCCTGGGTAAACATTCATAAATAAATAAATAAAGAAAGAAATACTTGTCCTTTCCTTTATATAACTTGTGATGTGTCGGAAAAGTATTGTTGTATAAAGATGTATATGATTACATTGATTATTCCTTTATTTATATTGACTAAGTAAGCAAGGTGGTATCCAAATATGGAAAGTGTTAGTTTGTCAATATTTTTAATTGTGTTGCCAGTTACTTAAAACATTTCTCAGATTAGCGGGGGCTCTAAGTTGTTTCATGGGAGAAGAAAACAACAGATTAACTAGTGTTACCTTACCTTAGAATGAAGAAATAAATGGTCAAACGAGTCAAAAGTTGAAAACATAAACTGGATTTTTTTATTTTTTGTCTCTTTTTATTATGTGGATACTTTCACATACTAACTTTGGCCAACTTTACACCTTTTGCCAAATAATTATATCCACCACTGGATGGGCTGTGTTTCTGTAGTTACTAATGTGTAGTGTTTTATTTATTCAGTTATTTTAATGTTGTTTAGCACCCATTGCTCCGCCAAGCAGTATTCGAGGCATTGCAATCTCAACAACATCTATCTTTATCCAGTGGCCTCCAGTAAGTTTGGATGACATGAATGGTATTCCCTTGGGCTATCAAGTCTTTTATAATGACAGTATCATGAGGAAGAACTTGACTATTCCCTTTTCTACAGCATATAATCATATTAACAATCTTCAGTCGGCAACTACATATGTTATAGATGTTTGTGCATACACAGCTGTAGGTTATGGACCATGTGAAACAACACAAGTGACAACAATGTCAGCAGGTTTGTGAGTTTAATTCTGCTTCTGTCGGGATTGTATATTACATTATAAATATGTGACAGCACTTTTAAGTTATAAACAATGATGATGGTGAGCATAGCTTTGTGTATATATGTAATCTATCTAATCTACAGCCTAAATTGTCTAACTACCCTGGTCCGATACAGCCAGTGAACGGTATTTTGTCTGTTTGAGGGGAAGTTCCTTCTTGACTTGTGAAACCTATTATAACCTTTAGTAGCTCAAATTAATTACAATCAGGACTTGCAGGACCAACGTTGATAACTGAAGAAGCTATCCTGGGTAAATATTCGTGAAAAACGCTTGTCACATTTAAATTTAGAAACTAAATTTAATTGTGCAGCTCTTCATGTTAGATGAAATTGACTACATGTAAAATTTTATGCCTTTGTCTACGTAAAATGGTTTTGTCTAGGTAACTGGAGGTCGGTAGGCATATAAAGACATTTTAATTGGATACACGGTTCCCCTCATTAATCCAGTCAAATTAGCATTGAACCTAGTAGTAATTGTTAAATTTTTACATTAATAATATGCTGGTCTATAGAACACACACATGAAATCACTTTGAAATACTAGTCAATCTACTCCTTTTATCAAGGTCTCATATTGATCTAAATTTCAAGTACATAGAATAATCCATTGCTGAGATATGAACATTGATATAGAGAATGTGTATTAGTTATCTACATATGTTATCTGTGAGTCCTATAGAAACAACCGTAAAAGTTCCCCAAAATTAGCTCTGCTCATGGATTGTTGTAACATGTCACTTTTTTTGCAATTTTGATACGAAACTCCATTGAAACTGCATTGCATGGAGAATGGGGGAGTGAGGTGCTTGTGTAGTGTGGTCACTTCAGATCAAAGAATTGTCAAATATTTTGAATAGCTGATGGACTACAACAGTTTAAATTAAGAAAGATTTTTTACCATGAGCATGCTATAACCAAAACATGTCATCTATTTGCTATAAACCAAAACAACTTATCTATTTTCCATAGACAAAAGCAACCCATCCATTTTCCCGTAAACCAAAACAACTTAATCTATTTTCTGCAAAGACTTGAATGTTTCTCAGCAGAGACATATTTTGGACAAGAAAATCAAATGACAAATCTATTGTTCATAAAATCAAAAGAACAGTTACTCAGATTTCGGAAGGGTCTATACTCCTTTCAAAAAACTTTAAGTTGTTTTTTGTAAAGAATTTAGTTCATGCCTTATCTCAATAAATTATATGTTTCTATCATGATATTTGTGCCATCAGAAATCATTTGTCAGCTAGTATCTATAAGTATTGTCAACACTTTTCTTAAATTTTCACGAAAAAACTAATTTCTTTAAAGAAGTGTAGAAGCTGCAATAATTGTACTTTCATCCTAAAACTTTTCATATTTATGTCATTTGTATCGGTGAAATCGAATATGAAATCTGTTTTTTCTAAAATAAAGTGTTACTGATTTGCGAATTTAGATGACATCTTTCTGGAAAGGAATCTTAAATTGTACCATTCCTTGAACCTTTTTGTTTATTATAAATGTTTGCAAATCAGATTCTAATTGCACTCTAATGAGCTAATTTGTTAGTGTTGTCCTTTTTTTAGCTCCTTCACAAGTGCCATTTAACTTAACAGTGAACGATAAAAGTCACAATTCTTTATCTGTTGTTTGGAACCCAATCACAATCAACAATCACGAGGGCTACACACTTCAATATCGTGTTATAGAGTTGGGCGGACAAGCTATATCCAATGCAGCAGTCAAGATGGTGTTTGTGGGTTCATTGACATCATATAAGTTGCGGTTATTGACATCAAATACTAAATACCTGATTCAAGTCTTTGCAATTAATCATGAAGGAGAAGGCCTTCGTGCAACCGTGATTGGAGGTACTGTAGAATGTGTTGTACATATGTGTGTTTATTTATACATGTGAAAAGTGTGTGCACATGTGTATGTGTATTGAAGGAAAACACATTTTAGTGAGTGTTTGCATGTCCTAACTATTGAATGTTTCTTCCATTGGGATTCAAGACAAAGATGGTTGTTATGTCTTGATGGATGCTCATTCCACTCTTTTATAAAAAAAATTAAAAATGGCCGAATTGAGCCTAATCTTTTTCTTATAGACAATTTCACGTGAAATTTCCTTGATTATTTAAGACAAAGCAAATAAACAATATTTCTAAATTTTCTTTGTCATTTTCTAATCTCATGTTGTTTTTGTTTTGTTCTTAATTTTATAAAGGTTTGATCCACGTTTTTGTTCTAAAGTGTGTTCTGATGATAAAAAGAGTGTTTTTGTGTTGGTTGTTGTTGTTGTTGTTGTTGTTTTTGTGTTGGTTGTTGTTGTTTTGATTTGGTTGACAATTGTGATTATTTATCATGAGTATTTTCTTTCCAATTATCATAGAAAACGATGGTAGTCTAGGTAAGGCACGGGTATCATGACCTCATTTAAACACTTTCTCTTTTTCCATTTTCCTGATATCTTCATGATCTTTCACAGATAATGGCAATAAAACAGCTGCTGTCCTGTTATGGCAGATATACACACATAAAATCAACGTACCAAACATAATGCCAGTGGGTTTAAATGGCCACGTATCTGCAAAACAATAAGGCTCTCTTATCACAAATGCATACGTGTAAATATGCTAGTTAGAAAAACACAAGGATGTCAAGTTTCCAGAGTCAACTCCTTTATAACTTAGGTTTCTGTATATTTCTTTTGTTTAATCTAATATTGTGCCTGGTGACCCCCTGGAAATTATTCAAATCTATATTCATTTCTTTGCTGTTTTGCTTTTTTCCAGGGGTGTTACTGATTGGTAGAAGTTGTTGTTAAAAGTTGACAAGTCCCCCTTATCTTTCATAAATTTATAAAGGTTGCTATTAGGAAATTTGCCATAAGCAGGGGGTGTATCCCAGGATTATAGGATTAATATTTAAGAAGAACTTAACAGGCAGCTGTTATTTATCGTTTCAGAAACATGTAGATGTCCAGAGATTATCCAGAGTAATTACTATATTGTTGAACCGTATGTCTTTCTAACATCTCGCCATGTTAGTGGCAACATAAATGGAATTTTCCCAAGCATTTTACAAGACATGATCACATTCTCTTGTGGAACGTGCCCACGAAGTACAAACCAGAAAACAACAGTCGATGTTGTGTCCAATGGAAAGTCTGCTTTTGCGAGTAAATCGAATTTAGACCGCGTTGTTGAAGATATTGATGATTTTACAGAATTCAGCTTTCCATTGTCAGTTAATCCTGAAAGAACAGCTGCTACCCGTACATCTTATGTTCCAGTTATAAAACACCCTGGGTCTGTTTTTATTGTTAAGGACGAGGATATTAACGCTCATGTGAAGAAAATGGTGATGGGAGTGCTCAGTGTGTGGCCAATATTTCTTATCAACTTTCTTTTAGTTTTGTTATCTGGTGGCATTATCTGGATACTGGTGAGCTATATTTCTTTCCAGAAATTGCATCATCAAAATTTGCAAATTAGTTTCACTTTATTTTTAGAGAAAATTGGATTTCGTATTCAAATTCACTGATAAAAATTACATAAATCTGAAAGGTTTTATCAAAGTATAAATATTGCAGCTTCTACACTTGTATAAAGAAATTAATTTTTGTGTGAAAACGAGGCTCTGATTGCATGTATTTAAATTTAAAGAAAGTGTGAACTTTAAATGTTACTTACAGGATATACCTCAATGAAATAATAGACCTTTTCTTAAACTTTTTTCATCTAAAATAATTATGTCTTCATTGAAAATTTCAAGTATCTATGATAAGTAGAAAGGTTGTTTTGGCTATTGTATACATTCGGTCAAATATCTTTATATAATCCTGTAATCACCCTAAGCCTCATTTCCATGTAATTTGTTAAAAATTTTAAACCTTAAAACAGTTTTAGTTCTTTCTATAAAAATGGTATGAATTTAAAATCTTGAACATAAGTACTACTTTTGAAGGGACACTGATTCTGAAATCCGTTTTTTATAAAAAGCAAAGGAACGTTTTGAATGACGTTACACAAATTAATTTTGGGAAAGGTCCATTATATTGTTTCTGAGACTGACAAGATGTGTTTCATATTAACTGTATAATACTTTAGGAAACCTGCTCAGTTGAGGAAAACGATTTCTCGAAGAGACGTTGTCTTGGTATTCAAGAGGGTATTTATTGGGCCTTTGTTACCCAAACCACAGTGGGGTAAGTATCAGAAAAGTAAGCGAGTAATTTGAACTGTGAACTTTGATGTTAGACATTTGCACTGCACGATGAATAATATAAATATCATTGGATGAAATGTATACACGAAGAAAATATACAGTATACGCTCCATAATTCCAACCTCCACGGGACAAGAAAAAAGGTTTAAATTATGGAAAAACTCACATTTTGTGTAACTAATGAATCGATTCTTGTCAACAGCTAAGAACAGTTAAGGATGGTTTCCAATGGTTGATAAACCAGTTGCACAACAAGCAGCATGGAGTAGTAGTCGTACAACAACTGTTGTAAAATAGAATTTTTTTCTATCTCTGTGACATGTGTTGCACAACATGATTTGGGTTGCACGATCATTAACATGTTGTGCAACAAGTGTTTCCATTAAATCATACAACAGTTGTCATTACTTAAAGGAATTTAATAAAAATTGCTGCTTTTTGGAAGCATTTACTTCCATTGCAGTATGTGAACAATGACAATTTTGTTTGCCTGACAAACTTCATATTTTACGAATCCCCTTTTTTCCTATAATTTGTTGTTTAAAAGTTTGGAAAAAGCTCAAATTATGGGGAGAATCTTTTTCAAGGGAAAAACATTCGAATTATAGAGATGTTCGAATTTTGGGATTCGATTTAGGGGAAGTTTTTATAAGGGTTTCTTAAGAAATTCTCACGGTGTCTGAAATTTCATTCAAATTTTGAAAAGTTCGAATTACAGAGGTTCGAATTATAGAGCTATATGCTATGTAAAATATGTATATATATATGTGTGTGTTGATTTTTGTAAGGAAAACGCATTGCGGAACTATATTTTGGCTCTATCTTATGAGTCTTCATCAGGTAGTATAAATATCTTCCAACTGTTATATGGTGCATATGTAGCAGTTCGAATCCTATCTTGATTGAAAAATAGGCATGTGCGTATTTTAACAAGTAACTCGTTGTCGATCTATACTTAAAAAGGTGGTTCCATGCTTCAAGAGATATAATCTTCTGATAAAACATGCCCTTTTCGAATTTGACTAATTAATTCATTATAAAAAATCCACTAAAATATGTACATAACATGTTTTGACGAAATCTTTAAGTCATGACAAAATTAACAGACCAAAAATCAAGGACAAACAAAACAATGTATGTATATCATTGAAGTCTTTAATCTCGTGTAAATATAAATATTCATCAATAGAAAATAATTTATTATAGAAAATAATTTATTACAAATGTATGCAAATCCTATGTAAATTTCATGTATTTTGTACATAAACCTACGATGGGTGCATTTTCTTTTTAAACTACAATGAGTTATTTATTATTTTAGGAAGTGTAACCACATAAGTTTGTTCATGGTTATAAGTTGTATTTTCAGTAATGCGGACAATGCTTCTCCGAAATATAAGTTCATGCATACGCAAACAATTAGCTTTTTTTATCTGCTTTGATTTATGTCATTTTGCACTGTTATTTTTAGTTATGGTGACTTTACTCCAAAGCGATGTATCTCTCGTATATTTGCTGTTGTGTGGATATACGTGGGTCTCATTATGTCTTCCTTGTTAATTGGCACAATCACTGCATCTCTCACAGCTGATTACTTCTCAACAACAAATTCAATTTATGGTGCGAAGGTAAACGGAAAATGGTTAATTGTGGTATTCTCAAAGAATAGCTAAATACTTTGTCACTTGCAGCATACCAGTTTTATTGTAGATTTCTCGAAACTTAATCTGGCTAAAAATGAGTAGTGAAAACGCTGTCGTAATTTGATTCTCCTTAAAACTTTAATGAATAGTGTCCTCAGAAAGGAATCAAATCAGTGGTCATTTCTTTGCCATTGTGCTATATAATGTCAAATAAATATGGGAAAAGTTGATGAGACTCCCCGGTTCCTCATAAAATTATAAAGGTTTTCAATGAGATGTTTAATATAACCGGGTTGTATGTATGCTTTAATGGGTTAAAACACTTGTTGTTTATGTGACTGTCAGCTCTTATTTTTATATGTAACTGTGGATGTTGTTTTTAGGTTGCAGCCATCAGCGGCTCTTTTGAAGAAAGGCTTGCTCTGTTAAGGAATGGTAAAATTGATAAAAGTAAGTGTCGTACGTCTTTTCTTGAGCTATCCTTTGAGTGACGTATTGGGTCAACCTCATTCCCAACACTATTTTTTTCTTTTTGTCACGAGGACAATTATATCAAAGAAGCCCTGGGAACGAAGTCGGAAATAGGTCAAGTATGTATATGTCATAAAATGGACCATTCCTGAATTTACGTCCTATATGACATTCATGTTATATGATGTCACAAAACATTTTCTGCTAATTTTCATGAAAAAGCAATTTCTCATAAAAAATTATGGTAACGACCAACATTTCAGTATTATATAGTTATTGATTAATGTTTTTAGCAATTTCTAAGGTTTGTCACAAGAACAAGGCTGGCGTTGTATATGTTAAAAGTAGACAGGTTGGCGACTGTTGACGTGATATATGAAACAACCTTTCTGTTTGATCTAGAAATTGAATGAAGACATATTTGAGCGGTACACTGCAATCTCAAATTTATTTACATAAAAATCAAAGGAAGTTTTTAGAAATATTGTACCTAATCAATCTCTGACGCCCCTCCCCACCTCTGTGACCCACTAAAAATAGTATAAATGTTTAGTCATAAATTGAATGGGATGTGTGAAAAATCCATAGTTACAAATCTTCGTATTTATTCCACAAACATCCGTTCTTATTTACTTCTATCTGTACTTATGTTTTTAGGTAAAAACTACACAACTACTACTCAGCTTGTGGATGCATTACTATCAAACAAGGTAAGTGGCATAATATTGGATGCTTACACGGCTGGAAGCAATATACACAAATTGGGCCCACCACTTCGGGCTGTTAAACTTATAATGTATCCTCGAACGTATGGAGTTGTGCTGTCAGGTGTTTTGGCTAATGTTGAAGGGGAAGTCACTGATTACGTTGCATCGAATCAAGCGAAGATTCTGAACAGCTTGGAGACGTTTACACAGAAAATGAAGGTAAGTTCTTACCCCCTTGTTAACCTATAATTATTTTATTTATTTTTAACTAGAAGGGCATTTTCCATTAACCCTATAAAGAAGGGGGGATGTGGTGATGGTATTCCCTGCGTCATGTCGAATTTTAAAAATTAATTTTGAATAAATATTGTCTGCAAACTTTATGACTTTCAATTTTTGCATTGTATACAAGTGAAATTTTTTTTTTTTAACATTTGATTATTCCGGGGTTAAGAAACTTGTCAACTACGGGTAAAAAATTATTTTATTTTTATTTATTTTATTTGAATTTGTTTGTCTTTCAGAAGGTCAAAAACCTTTTCTACAACTCAAGAAATGTACTTTTGAACACATGTTTTTCATAAAAAGCACATGTTACATTTATTTTTGCTGAAATCAGCAAAAACATCACTGAACAATGGTCGTTATTATTACATGATTTTTAACATAAATAAATTGAAAAACATTTCTAGCAAGTGTTATTGATTTACCATGCCCAGTTAAGAGAGATCCTGAGATAAGTAGTGGCATTGCCCTCCCCCATCTTTATAGGTTGTCAAGAAGGCCTGTTCTTTATAGGGTTAAATGGGGGCAGCATCAAAATGCCCCACCCACTATTAGGTTTGATTAGCGCCACTTGGATTGGTTTAAAAGTGAAAACAAACAAGATTGTTCAAACTGTAGGTTTCTATAATGAATAATAACAATACCATACAGATGCTAACACAAGACATGCTGTTTCGGTCAGTTATTTCATGGCAGTAATTCATGTTAACTTGCTACTTCTTGACAAGTTTGTTATAACTGAAATTTACAGAAGTTTGCAGAAGCGCTCTATACCACTCCCAAAATCTAGCCTAGAAACATGTCTACACACAGACAGCAATACCACTCAAACATACGATAATAAACTTTCACTTTTTTACAGTAAGACCACACTTAGGAACTGGTGGCTACTCTTTTGTTCACTGCTACTCATTAGTTGTGATGGGTGCAACTCCTAACCCTGGTTTATGAACCTCTTACCCCCAATCCCACCCATAATGACCAACTGGATGCAAGGACTCTTAACTGCTAGTCTATGGTTGCTTTCACCCATTTCCTGACAAGTAGTACAGAAACTGTGTGCAAATGTGGTTAATGCGATCTTTTGCATTTTGCCAATATCAACTAGAATGTAAAAAAACACATCTTTTTTGTATTTACACTGAATACCGGTGGTGCCAATAATTATTGGTATGATATCGATTTGTTTTAAATTCCACATAGATTTTATTTCAATTGCTAAGTCTGTATGTTTCTTTATTTTGTTGTTTCGTTTTTCATTTATGCTGTAATCATTTGGAACTGCAATATTGATTATTTTGTGTATTTTTCTTATTACTGAAGTCAGGTTTGTTGTGTTGAATAGTTTTTTATCTGTTTGGATGGGGAAATCCCATAAGATTTTGTAATGTTCGTTTTCCACAACTTTTTGTGGTTCATAATTGTAAAATATGAAATTCAAATAATATTCCTAAAAGTAACATATGCGTTCGAAATTTATTCAACAAGTACAAAACAATAAGGTTTTTATACTTTTTTCGGGGACACAAATATATTTTTTAAAAACAAAATAAAGTGTTTAGCATATTTAAAATTTTACAACTCGTCATCATCATCATCGATAACAATTCATTATCATTTAAGAATGGTGTTAGCAGAAAGAGGTGAAAGACTGTTTTGTTTTGATTACTATTTTTATATTCTAAGCTCAATTTGTTATGTGAGCACCATAAAAACTTGTAGGCAATACCGGATTCCAATTTTCAAACATTTGTTGTTGTATTTGTGAAAGTAAACAGCTTTTTTCTTGAACAACTTAAAAGGCAGATGAAAAATGGTTGTTTTTGGTTAACGTCGCTGCTCAGAGTAAAAAATGTCTCTATTTTGTAGTTCAAGTTTCGTTTTATTACTTCAAACAAAGGTGATCCGTATTGACACACACTTACAGGTCAGTGGGTTAAAAACAAGAATTGCAGGACATCTTGCTGTATTATAATTGTACATTTTAGTAACTCTATTATGGTGGATTCTGTAGCTGGTTTTAATTTACTATTGTTAAGCCACTTTAGTGATAAAGTTTTGTTTACATTTTCATTTTTTGATTCTCTTTCGTATTGCCCATGCATGATTTGATTTTCGTATTTATTTATGTTTTCTTGGATGACTTTATTTTTAATGAGAGATATCATAAATATCTTATTTTTTTGTATTATATAATTTTCACTAAACTGGAAATTGTTACAGTATTTACTTGTTTTATTTTGTAGTGATTTTTGTCCATGTGTCTTGTCCTACTGTATCACTAGTTTCAGATATTTTCTTTGTTGATGACTTAGAAGGTAATGGGTAGTTGTTATGATCGTGCAATGTCTAATAAATCTCTGCCACCATGTATTCGATATATTCAGTTGACATTGGACTTGTGTAGAAAATGATGTTTTCTAAATAAATTTGGTGCTTCATGATCAATGTTATCTAGTTCAGTTTGTGTCCAGGCTAGTATAGCGAATCCATAAGACAATGCTGGAACAGCGTATGTAGTAATTGCTTGGATAATGTTTTTAGCATTTTGTTGTGATTTTAAAATCATCCCCATTCTTTGAAAAAACTCATTTTTAACTTTGGATTTCATTACTTTTGTGTGAATGTTACTGCCTTCATTAATTCCAAGGAACTTGTACGTTAAAAGTATTGTCAAGTTCTTTTATTTTAGTATTAATTTCTATTTAAACATCACCACTTTGAAATGTCTTCCCTCTAAGTATCATTAATTTATTAAATTTGTTGAATCCAAAGTTCATGGTTATGTCGTCACTGAAAGAATTTACTATATTAAAAAGGGTTTCTAATTGCTTGTCGTTTGCAGCAAATAATTTCAAATCCTCTGCAAATAATAAATGGTTTTTTTTTTTTTGGTTTGTTTAAATTGTAGCCCATGTTTGTGTTGTTAAGTATGCAAGTTAGTAGAATTAAGCATAAAATAAATTGAAGGTGTGATGTTGTGACACCTTGAAATATTCCACAATTAATTTCTATAATATCAGTTTATTCTTGAATGCCTTCATAATTAGTTGTTAATTTGGTTTTCCATTGCTTGACTGACTGTCGAAAGAAGTTAATAGTTATATCATCAAATTGATGTATTTACATAGTTGGTCAATACACCAGAGTGTGTCTTTAATGCAGCCTTGTTGTTCTTCTGGTATAAGGTTATTATTTATCAAGCGATTCATCATGGCCGATTGATTGTAGATTATATTCTTCATCTGCTGGCTGGCACAGCCCCAGCAGATGTTTCAAAAGAGCTCCTATCATATCTGACAATCTCCCGAATTATGCACTTTTTAGCCTGATTCCGTCTTAACTTTAGCCTGATGATTACTTACTGCGCTGGGTGGAATTGAAATCTAAAAACGAAAATTAAAATTAATTAAAAACTATCAATAACTTTTTTGATCATTCTATACTGTTTAAATGAATTGAAATTGTTATTCACGAAGTCTGTGCGGATGTGAGAACTAAAATAGCAACAACAAAAACGAGAGAAAATAAAAACGATTCCAGCGCGCATTGAACCTCTTTAATTTAAGACCTTAACTTTGTAAAACATTTACACATTTTTAGGTAATCACTACACCATTGGTAATTAATAAAAATACTCTATTTTTAAATATCTAAATGATTACGCTTTTTTTTTGCTGCACAGCTGGCGGTGGGGGACAACATTCCCTAGAGAATGTCTTAGTTATAAAAGCTATTTCTGACTGGTTTTATATTATTATTTTAATAAACCTAGAAGAGCTTGACCTGTTTGAAATTTATGCAGTGTAGCTCAAATATTTATCTGCGTTTTTTCATAAGCCAGCAAGCAATTGCAATGTTGGCTGGTGTCACTCCAAGAGAACACGATAATCTGTGTGTATACCATGTATTTAGAACTAGTTTTTTGTATTGTTTAGATAAACATCATATTTGCGGACCTGTATAAAATTCAAAAGTGTAGCTTAACTATTTCTCTGTATTTTTGCAAAAAACCAACAAGCTATTTTTGTCTAATTTTTATGTCATTTTTGGTGGTGCGCACCACAAGAAAACAAGCTACTTTATGTATATAAATGCTATTTCTATATGTTTTTGTATTATTTAGATAAATATATCATGTCTTCAGACTTGTATAAAATATCTAAAGTGGAACTTGGGGATTTTTCTGTATTTTTGCAAAAAACAAATACGCTATTTTTGTCAGATTTCTTATGTCAGTTTTGGCAAGAGAACGAGCTACTCCATGTATATAAATGTTATTTTTACCTGGATTTTGTATTATTTAGACAAATCTATAATCCCTTGAGACCTGTGTGAAATTTCTAGGACATTATGTTAATTATTTCTCTGTATTTTTACCAAAATCCCACTAGTTATTTTGCCGACATGTTTTATTCAAATGTCTCACTGTGTGCTGTTTTGTACCAATAGTTGCATTCGTTAAAACTTTATTCATTCTCAGTGACTTGTCATTATTATGCTGTCTCACAAGTATTGTTACAATAACTACATGGATAACCAGCATGTGTAAGCCTTTCATTTATGATGGACAGTGGGCTTATCATTATGTCGTCTCGCAAATATTGTTACAATAGCTACATTGATAGTTCATGTTTACGACATGTAAACAATTTACATACTGTACTTATAACTAACCGGCATGTGCAAGCCTTTAATTTATATCATAAACTTTCTCAATGTGCAATGAGCTTATCTTTATATGCCGTCTCGCAAATATTGTTACAATAGCTACATTGATAATTCAAGTTTACCACATATTGTAAGCTTTTTACATGCATATAAATTAACCGGTATGTGTAAGCCTTTCATTTATATCATAAACTTTCTTGATGCACAGTGAGCTTATCATTTACTATATGCCATCTCACAAGTATTGTTACAATAGCTACATTGATAGTTTAAGTTTACCACATGTCGTGAAATTAACTGGAATTGTAAACTTTCTCAATACACGGTGAGCTTATCATCTATTATATGCTGCCTCACAATTATTGTTACAATAGTTGCATTAATACTTAAAGTTTACCACATAGACAGTTATAAGTTTGAGAATATAGATAGTTATAAGTTTGAAAAAACAAAGATTAGCACCACTGTTCTTCTGAAAATGGAAATAATATAGTTTGAATTAGTTTA
>JANTOQ010475127.1:0-11360 GCA_027564595.1 Bythotiara depressa | reverse complement strand
GAAACTGCGAAGAACGTGTCTCTAGTTTCTTCATTACAGCGTAAAGAAGTAATTGCAAAATCAATATAACTGCGCGCAAGGACATATAAGAGAGACTGGACGTGCATCCTATTGTTTTTCGCGGAGATAGGCGCGCAGTTGTTTTGTTAAATTTTTGAATAACTCTATTCACTTGAGAACAATAAAACTTTTTTATAACCCAATCATGCAATCAGTATTTTAACGACGTGCCTCGATTTTTCAGATCTTTTTTTATATATGTATATATGAATCGGTGAAGGACACAACATATGTCCTTGCTGCGCGCGTTACTTAAATCTAAATTTCTACCATCTAAATGCACAAATGAACTACGGAGAAGAGTGTAATTAAAAGTTAAAATAATGTATCCATTGAGATATTCGCAACAAAAGTGGTATTAATAAATATACACCTAAAAGCCTAATCAATCCAACATAACAGACTGCCAGGTTCCGCAGGTGTTTATGAACTAGTACGGAACGGAGAACGACGACAGCAGATCAAAGACTGCTCACGCAGTCAACTAGACGTCATAAGCAATACTTAAAGCATGTGTAGAGCCCTCTACTGTGATATGTTTATTTGGTACGCAAATTAAAGAAAGACGATGAAGAGCGGGAATATGTATTTTTAAATTAATGTTAAGCCAGTCCTCAACTGGGTGGAACTTTGTGACAGTGTTCTCTGGCGATATCACACTTCGGCCTTGCGGGGACTACACTGCCTTATATGTCTGCAATGTGCCGTCTAGTAGTGTATGTTTCAGTTCATGTTTTTATTTTTTTATTTTTTTGAAAAGTTTGTTTAATGTTTTGTTTTTTCGGAATGTATATTAAATAAAACTGGGTGGAAAAAGTCGCGTGATACCACATATTGCGAAGCTCCACATGCGCAGGTAACATATTCTAGAGAATCGCTTCGCAAAGGGTCGAAAGCGATACATTTGAAAACTTTTAACTTTTCGTAAAATCGCTTTTAAAAAGAACCAATCAGATTGACGGAAAATGTAAATATTCATTGAAATAATTTATCGACGTCCAGAATCAGTCATGAAGAAACACTCTGAATATACAGAAAAAAACTGATTGCTAGTTTGTATGGAAAATCTTCCCAAGGGAACAACCAATTGCGCGACTCTTTCCACCTAGTGGCTCACCGCGTAAAGTTAAATCTGTGCTCACCTGATGTGTACTAACCCAGCAACACTTTCCTGCCCTTGCAGCCAGTATTGACGGAAGGAAAACATTGGATCCACTATAGTGATATCTTGTTGACCTAAATTAAAATGTTGGATCAAATGAACATACAAGAAATGCTTTGTTTGCTTTTTCTAAGGTACCAGAACATATTTCGTAAGCTTTAGATGATGATGTCACGGGTGTTTCATTACAAATAAAATAAATAAATAAATAAATAACAATTAGTAAGTCAAATACGATTCGAACATACGTCTTTGTTTCCGGTTTCGACGCTTCTCATTTTCAATGCGATTTAATTCTTCTGTTTCTTCTTCTCTTAAAACTCTCAAAGCACGTTCTTCATCTTCATAGATCTTCGTCTGAATGGGTAGAAGTTGGATGACGTCACCGATCTGTGAATTGAAAACTTTGTCGTCGTTCTCCGTCACTAAGATGTCTAGAAAAATTAACTCATTTTTTTTCAATTATTTCGGACACTAGTTTACCCAGTGAGCACATCATGGTCAACCAACGTCCTGACAACGTTGAAGAAACAGACAGACGTTGTTGCAATGTTGTGTGACCATGATGTGCCCACTGGGTAAAGGTGCATCATAACGAGATTTTAGCTCCTCCTGTATTTCAAAATAATGTATTTCAAAAGAAAATATGAGATTAGTATACAGATTCTCATGACTTAATATGGCTTGATTTTAACATTCAATTGATTCAAAACAACAAAACAACACCAAAGTAATATACAATGGTTTGGGAGAATTTATTAAATAATCTGTAACGATATACGTACAGCCCCATAAATACTAGTTAATTTCCATATAGTTTCTCTTCACTATCCTGATAATTTAGTTTCATTAAAAGAACCATTTAAATGACTGGTAGAAAATACAAAAAGGGACGAACACAGGTCACAACGCGTAAACTTCGGAACATACGAATAAGCGCGTGCTTATTCCAGCCTCCCGTCTATTAGGGAGCTAAGAGCATTCTGATATGATAAAGATAAATGATACAGCCGAATAGAAACATATTATAACCGTACCTTTATAAATGGCAGTCTCTTTACGAATATTACGAAGTTCTTGGAGATGATTAAATATCTTGGTGAGTTCTGCGGCTTCAGTTTGTTTACGTTTTACTTCAACTAAAGACTCACCGGCTTCATTCTTTAAATTACGTACCTACCTAAGTGTGCAGATTACAAATGTGTCAAGTGACAAAATAGCAATACATATTATTCGACATTATAAAGATAACATTAGACTACTAAAAGTCTAAGCATACTTATTTGGCTAAATAAAACTTATTTTTATTATTATTGGATATACAAGATTACTGCGGTGATAAAATAAATTCTGATTTCCACTTACTGAAAGTTTTCCACTCAAAATAAATTAAACGATTGTGATTATTAAACGATTGTGATTGGTTTACAAATTTTCCTTTATAGCGATTGAGAGGATTTTTAAGTGACCATTATATAAGGTTTTCTTAAACATTTTATGAAAATGTGCTTTTAGAAGATCGGTTTAATTTTGAATTTTGTATGAGTTAGGATTTGATAATTATAGCTAAATGATAAATGTTAATTTAAAAAATTTAAAAACTTACAAATATAAAGAGTTTTAATTACAACGCTCTTCTTTGTTCTTCCATCTAATTAATTTCAGCACCATTTAGTAATAAACAAGAAGCGCTACGCCCCTCGTATCCTTTTCTACGACACGGCGACTGCGTCCTCCAGTTGCTACGCAAACTAAGCAAAGTGCCTTAATACGCTGGCTTTAGCCAATGTTCCTTTAACAAATTTTAATACGACCTCCTGTAGCCAGAAGATCTATTACAGGACGTAAAAGTAAAGTTAATTAGTTTATTTAGCCAACACACTGGTGTGTGCTGGCTAGGTGCATCTTTATATATTTAAAATGTATCCTAGGGAAGTAGGACGATTTTTTTAAACTTAATATTTATAATAATAATATTTAGATAACAAAAATACAAACAACGAAAGATCATTTGGGCAAAATGGACAAAAGTTACGTTAATTTGAAGTTTGTAAAAATAAAGCCTTTTTTACAGGCTGATTTATAATAAGGGACTCCTCAAAACTGCATGGTCCTTAGCTGTAATTCGGAGGTCGTATCAGTAAAAAGATAAAGGCTAATAACTTTTTCTTACAAAATGTTGTCTGGCAGATAGAGAGCATCATGTGTTTTTAAAATTTTTATTAAAATAAATAATGATCTAATTAAGTATATGCATAATTTACGGACTGGAACGGTTAATTCATAGACCATAAATAATATATAGACCAGTCATTTAAGGAGCAAAAACTGCCTTGTAAATGTTTTTTTAAAGGACTAGAAAATTTACATATTATATTTACTCAAAATATTTACGCATTGTATATGATCAATTACACACAATTTGACTTGGTAGAAGAATCATCAAAAATCTAATTTACTGACCAGATCAGTATACACTACTTTCATATTTGTAGAAAAAGACCATAAAAAAGCTTATATAGGTCTAAAGACTAAAATATATTTTAGATGTTTCACAATAAAATAAAATCACAATTTTAGCCATTACTTATTAATTTCATTAATCCAGACCAGGAGGGATTAGGATAGGGATCATGTTAGAAATAATTTACTGACCAGACAATTTTATACAGACACACCAGTACACGTTTTCTTCTTTACAGTACAATTTGGATAACATTTTAACTTTAAAATTTACAACGTATGGACTTCCATCATGTTTTTAACATTTTAATGTACAATTAAAATGTACAATTTTAATGTACAATATTACACAATCAACAGCCTTACATTGAGACCAAAAGTTTCCATCTTATGATTTTTTTATGAATGTGGGTAAGTCACAATATTTTAGCTATTATATTATTAAATTAATCCTAACTTGATGAGATTGGGATAAGGATACGCAAAGAGCAATTTACTGACCAGTAATAAGAAACATGGACCAGCACCAGCCTCTTTGTACTTTTTTTTTCAGAATTATTGGAGCTAAAATATTATCCTTGAAATTTGGTAGGTTGAACGGTAGTGCTTTTTCAATTTTTTAAAGCATTTATAGTCAATTACATTAACTTAATTTACATACAGAAAATATGTTATGCCAATCAGCAAGTTAATAAAAATTGATCACCCTAGTTTCACCTTCCTCACAGGAAAAACAAATTTTTCAAATAAAAAGTCTGCAAGTTCAACATTCTTCTGTGTTAATTTTGTCTTTTTTGCAAGACTTTTGCCCCTCAACTTCCATTATTCTACAATATTTGTTTTATTCGTTAAAGAACAAACCAAATTATCTAGTCTAGTAAAGTTCTTAGATCTAGAGAAAAAGAGTCAGTGCTAAGTGTAACAATAACAAAGTTTTCTTTATCATAAAGAATTTATATATATAATAGTTAGTATACTTCTTGCTTCTACAATCATGCACAAAATAATATATTGAGACTTCCAAGCAAACCGCACAAACCCCTCAATTTCTCTCATCACAGCACAATTGTTTCAAGTATATATTTACAAGCAAGCCACACAATACAGAACCCGTTAACATCTCCAAGTAGTTTGTCTCACAATTTTTGTGCATGATGGTAGAATTGGTTAAACAAGTATCGATATATACTTTAGAAGGTATAAAACATTTTTATAAATTACAATCAAAGCTAGCTTTATTAAGATTTTCTGACTACCAGATATATTTAAAGAAAATCACATCAAAGTTTCAGTATACATATGAAAAACCACTGTATGTATTTTATTGCAATTGCCGTCAATTAATTATTATAAAGTTTATCAGTTTTATTAAGCCATGTCACAACAAAACAAATTTTAAATTCTAAAAAGCGTTTCGTGGTGGTACAAATGTTTGAAAACACACTACAAAGTTTACGAACAATGTTATTTCAACAATGAAGCTAGCTACTGTATCTATCATTGTGTGACAGTAAGGAAAGTTTAATGAACATTACTGCACAAACGTACAATTTTTATGCACAACCGTAACTGCAAAAAACATTTAAAAGATATATACACTGTCAAGGCAGACTGCAACAATATTAAAAGATTTATTCTAATACAGTTGAAGCAAAGAAACTTAAATGTTTTTAAGCAAAAAGGCAGGCTTCTGGGAGGTAGCTACCCTTTCATCATTTCTGACAGGTTTAGAGGTTTTGCGGTGTTATTTGTATTTCAAAACAGGTTTTACATTTGTGAGCAATATTATTCTATATCTGTACTATATGATATGGAAGCTAATGTAGCTATCATACAAATCTACTGGGCTAGTATACATCATTTAGAAGAACAAATTATCTATAAATGGGTGGCTAGGTTTTCCTTCAAAAAACGATATGTTTTTGTTACTATATATAAGATAGCTAGCTCTGTTTGGTACAAAATTTACCAGAGCATGCGGAGACATTCTACTCTTTTTACCACAAAGACTCTCACTACATTTAAATATGGAAAAGATAGCTAGCTGGCTACACTACTGTAAGCACCAAAGTTATCCATTTTAAAAAATGAGTATACTTTTGGAAGTTAGCTAGCTACATTTTGTACAAAATTAACTAGGAGGCTCTATTTAGCTTGGTATTTCTAGCAAGTGTAGCAGGCAAGGTCTGGCTAGCTAGCGAACTATACTAACACAGAAAAACCTTTCAGCAACCCCAAAACGTGGGTGCCAGAGAAAAAACTCAAGTCAACTGACCTTAAAAATACGGAGAGTAGACAAACCCAACTTACACCTCGGCTAGTAAAGTAGTAAAATGTATTTCAAGAAATTGCTTTGAAACGTCAACTGGAAACTATCAATCAAAACTGGTCATCCAGCTACGCTACCCTTCTAGCAGCTCTTCCATATAAAATCGATATAAATACCATGTGAGGTCTGGGGAAGAATACTGCGTACACTCTCCTACTCGGCTTAAAATTTAATGATCCGATGTTTTAGAATTTCATCTGCGAGAAGGAGAGTGCTGGCTAAGCCTATACGAGGTCCCTAAAAAAAAAGAAGCTCGACGTGCGTCCTAGTGCAAGAAATTTCCGACACGGAAAAGCAACCCATTTTAAATACTTCCACTTAGCGTGGAGCGAACAAGTATGTAAACAAATTCTGTTTTACGAGGAATAAATGTCAGTAGGCGTAGTTGCACCCGGTACTAGCCTATATGGATATTCACCCACTAATTTACCACCAGCAAAATAGTACTTCACAAACTGGCTTTCTGGTCGTTCCTTCCAGAACTCATGCAAGCACTGTAATACCTATGAAAAAATATACAGTAACCAAAGTAAGATATTAAATAAATAGACACACAAATACAGAAGTGTAATAAATAATAAAGAAATAAAGAAATAACAAGAAGCCTTAGTGGATTGAACATGCACATAAATTAATCCTCAAATTTCCTGCGTTACGCAAATGTTTTCAAACAATAATAAATTTATCTGTACACATTTGACCACAGGATGTAGCATTACGCCCTTTGGAGGCTGCAACGTCCAATTTGATCAAAATAATATCCTTCAATGACTTGAATGGAAATGAAACATCACATTCCTCCAGGTGTGAGTTATTAAAAATATAAAGCTAATAAACATACAGTAGCAAAAGATTAACCTTGTAAACGTGTGGTTCATAATCCGTCCCATCTAATGTAGTCTTAATCAGTGCATTCCATGAAGTTTCATTGACTTCACCAGTAAAGAAGTCTTCTGTTTTTTTGCTCAATGCTGGTGCATGTTGCATCATGTATACAACAAGATATGCAGCAATAATGCTTCGGATTGTTAATAAACCAGTGTCATAGTCAAACAGT
The DNA here is from genome assembly GCA_027564595.1 of Bythotiara depressa. NCBI lineage: Eukaryota > Metazoa > Cnidaria > Hydrozoa > Anthoathecata > Bythotiaridae > Bythotiara > Bythotiara depressa. The sequence continues at coordinate 4,289 of JANTOQ010475127.1, read as the reverse complement.
GGTAAAATTTGTTTGGCAGACCACGAAGCTAAATTGGAAGAAAGGTGACTAATATAAGAAATGTTTTATATCCAACATCTTGCTAGCTTAAGTATAAGATTTTCCTTGATTTTACAGTCCAACAAACGACTGTTGGAAAATCAGCTAATTAACCTACCTGTCACACCATGCAGTAAAAAGAAGTCATTCACAGTATCAGCTTCAACATAAATAACTGCTGCCATATCAGAAAACCAATCAATGACACGGATTAACTAAAAAAAGTACAACAGTAATAAAGAATTATTACGAAAATAATATATACAAAGTATTTATTTATAAAGCATACATATAGCAACTTTTAGGAAATGCATGTCCCCACAACAATGGAACTATCAACCCCATATATAGAAAGAGGGACAAATCAGTGGTAATTTAGATTTTCATACAGTCCTTTCGAGAAGAATCCAAAAAACAACCTTCACCAAAAGCTTATAAACACTCTCTTGAAGCACGAAACAAACTTCATCAGAACCTTATAAATACTCTCTTTAAGCATAAAACAACAATAAAAGTTGGGATTTACATTTAGGGACTAGTTTTTGTATACTAACTACTGGGATTCTCTGGATTGTTATTGTTATTGTTAATTTTACAATTTCCAACATCACTCTTTCAGTGATCTAATAATTGATATAAATCAACTGAAATAAATACAGTACGTATAAATGTTCTTAAGAGAGTATTTATAAATTCATATATATTTCCTATATTTATAGGTGGATATTTGATGTACATGATGCTACAAAAACTGATATAAAGTCATAATACCTGCTCTTTGTCTTTTTTAGCAGGTTCAAACCATTCTGGAAGCATCAAATCATCCACAAGATCCAGAAAGTACTCACTATGATATTTTGGTCCAGGCCAACCATATACCCCATGAAAGTGAGTGTCTTTCCTATCATGAAAATAATTAGTTCTTTTAAACTTGAAACCTTACAACAACAAAGCAAAAATACTCTTCCAATGGTGAAAATCTGGAAATGTTATAACAGTTGATCAAGGACCAAAATGATAGATGTATATATGCAACAAGAGTATGTACAATGAAAGACAAACATTCAAGAAAGCACTGTATGTGTAAAGTGGCAGGGTGGGAATAGTCTGAGATATGTTGTGACTTTAATTTTGTTCTGTAAAAAAAACAAAAAAACACTAAAGCTACTAAACATGGAAGTACCTGCAACACATATCAATTTACTGACTGTTAGTTTAACTCCATTCTCACAATTCTGAATAATTTAAACACAACATAAATAATTAATAAAATGATTAATTAATGAAATCTGATCAGACAAAATCTGATTGTGTAAAAGTGGCTTTGTACAAATCCATAAATGTTGAGCCACTGTTTAAACATACATACATTGTCACAACTACGTAGGCTACACTAGTCACGTGTTCACTTTAGTGGTAATCACCAGTGCAAGCTCTTAGAAGAAATTGTAAGGTACAAAGAAAAACCCATACTCCACTGGGCTTTACCTACCTGAGCTGCAAGTCCTTTGTATTTTCTTCATGCATTTTCTTCTGTAAGTCTTTGTTATCATGCAGCTTCTTTATGGTATCCAGTATACTTGTAGTACCAAGACCAAATCGACTCAAATCTAATCTCTGTTAAAAACAAAATCAACAAACATCTTTAACTCTGGGAATTGCCTTCAAGCAAATAAAATCAATGCATGCTTTATTTAAATGAAACGTAAAAATGCAATATAAGAACATTTTAAATAAAATTTACAGATAACATAAGTTGTATAAGTGATAAATGCTTCATTCTTTGCTCACCATTATGGAGCTTGGTGATAAGACTCTTTAGTCTTCGCCTTACTCAAAGCAGATTAAATTGCAACTGCAACTGTATTTTCTTCATAACAAAATGGAATGAATTCATACATACAGCTGTCCACTTGAATTATAAGTTACAACATTCAGCAATATATTTACTAACATAAACATCTTATACTGTAGCAGCCATACAGATTCAGCGAGTTAATTTCACAATCTGGTGTAATTACCTTCTCCTATGCATGTCCTATAAACTTGTGTAAGTTGATTAGCAAGTTAAAAGAACTTCTCTTCAGGCACAATGATTCCACAATCTGGTGTAATTACCAACTGTTATCTTCGCCTATGTATGTACTATATTATGTGGAATTTTCCTTCTTATCCTACGTTCACAAGCATAATCTCGCCCCGGGGCGAAACTCACCCCGGGAGGAAATTAGCCCTACCTCTGGCCAAAGTCTTTATGCTGTTCACATGTCATAGGCGGGGTGAAATTTCATCCCGGGGCGAGTTCGCTCCTGTCTCGCAGACAGGGGCGAAATTTCACCCCAGGGTGAAATAAACATTATTTTACATGTTAACACAACATCCCGGGTTGAAAGTTACTCTGGTTGAGAACTAATGTATTCAAACTGCTCTTTATCTGTATATACAAAATAACATCAATGTCATCAATTTATTTCGTATAGTATATCGAAAGCAGCCAACATATGTGTTCTATGAAACAAGTATCAGTCCTGGCAAGTAGAGCAGTTCTAGAGAAATTACGACTTTGACTTTCCTGGCAGAATGGGCTTTTCTAAAGACCAGACTTCACTTTCCTGGCAAAACGAGCTGTTCTAGAGAGGAACTTTACCTTTCCTGGCAAAATGAGCTGTTCTAAGCAATAGAAAGATCATACACTCTGGAAAATAGAACTGCTCTAAGAGTGGTATAATATTTGACCACCTGTCAAAATAAACTGTTCCAGAAGAAAATTACCTCCTTCCTGGCAATTCGAGGTGTCCTAAGAGATGATTACATACTTCCTGGGAAGAAGAGTTGTTCTAAGAGAAACAGGAGCTTTTCCTGGGAAAAATAGGGGTTTTAAGAAAATCTAATTTTTTCTCTTCACTTGATTCAAGAACGTACTTCCAGGCAGTTAAGAACTCCTATTTTCTTAGAACAGCTTTGCTGGCTGCCTCTGGTATGTGTGTTTTGTGTATGTGAGTTGAAGAGACAAAATTTAATATGGGTTTCATGTAATAAAAAACCATCGTAAGTACTTATTTAAACCACCCATGTTTAAACAATTGATTGGTTTTGTGCGGCGATGTCGAACAAGTTTTACTTTTTACAATTGCTTCACTCAGAGCTGTATTTGTTTGTTGTTGCTGCCTGATTAATTGTACAACAAATATTACATATTATTGTAAAACAAATGCTATGGTAATTAAAAACAGCACTAACAACTGACATTAGAAAAGCCACGTTTTTTCCCGCCATGTTGATATATCCTTGATATAACACTATTTTGTATTAATTTGAGGAATAATTCAGCATACTTTCGTATCGCCCCGGGGTGAGATGTTTTTAATTTCTCCCCGGGACGAGTGATTCATGTGAACCAAAACTTTTTCGGCCCGGGGCGAAATCTCACCCCGGGACCATGTGAACGTAGCCTTAGATTATATTCTCATATTAACCCTATTTTGGTTGGGCTATTTGATGGACGTTAAAAGGTTGGTGGGGGGGGGGGGTAAAATTAGCACCTCCACGCAAATTACAATTAAAAGTGAACCAATAATGGAAAAAAAGTGGTTGACCCACCAAATTATAGGTATTGCAAGTGCCCTTTCAGAAAAATTAAATTTGGTTTACCCATACTGGAAACGTTTTGCTGACGTCAGCATTTTTTTATGACTTTTTTGTGTTTTTTGTTCAAAAATGATAAATGACGTCACGTGACGTTATCAATTTGAATTTTGACAAAAACATGAGATAATGTCTGCCTTCTTAGAATTGACTTCTGGTGCAAATATGAAGGGAATTGCATTATTTTTGAAGAGGTTATGACCATTGACGTATTTTTCAGCTTGCATATGGAGTATAAAGGAGAAGTTGTACTTTTCCTCCAATTAACAATATTCGAACAAGCATAACTTCGGAACAAATTATCGTAGAATCATGATTGACCCATCCATGGAAAGCTTCAATGTTGTTCTTTATGAAAAAGAACATTTGACTGCCCAGTCAATGTTCAACTTTGCTGACGTTAGCACGTTTTCAGATTTTTTTTAGTGAAAAATGGGAAAATACACCACGTGACGTCACGTGACGTCATCACGATGGATTTTTGCTAATTTATGACAAACATTTTTACTCCTTTATATCTTATTTATATCCAAAGTTCAAGTCGTTTGAGTACGTTTAGCAAAAGTTATGGCCATTTACATTTATAGAAATATAATATCGGGATA
>JANTOQ010475016.1:0-11360 GCA_027564595.1 Bythotiara depressa | reverse complement strand
AAATGATACCAAATTTAGCTTTGAATCAATTTCTTCTAGGTTCACCCTTTATTCGGCCTAATTCTCCTGCACTATTAATCATTTTGGTAATGACGTGTGATGAATCAATCCCCCTTGCGTATTTGTTTGTGTAAAGGCTAACAAAAGGGATAAGTGAACTAACTCGCATTTCATTTCACAACATGAACAAAAAAGAATAGACTGGAGGGAAGGAAGTGGGCGTTATGTCGTCACCAAAATGCATGACCGATAAATATATTAAGACGGCTTTACCTGAATCACTTTTCTAAAACTGGTCAACATATTCCGTCATTTAACGCCAGTTAAAGTTATTGTGATATTACCTGTGATGGTGAGTGTCGACAAGGCGTCACGCTTACCTGGTAATTATTTTAAAACGACACTGCCTAAATAGTTTATAAAGCCTACATTTCTTTATAACGCCACTCCCGAGGACAGTAAGTCTCCCGAAGTCACAGCAAATCGTGACCAAGAATTACTTTCCTATGGCAATGCCTTTTACTTTTCTCGCTGCTAAAGTTCAAATCGGTACTCTTACTACAATCCTGACCAATATGGCACGTTTGGTGTTTTATGCTGATTAGTGTTAGCACCTTTCCCTTCGCGTGCTCATTACACGAGATTTGGGCTAGGTGTTGGTGGAAAACCGAGTAGTATCGCCCGTGCCACTGTGATTTATTTAAAAACATCCGAAATTGTCCTTATTTCACTGATCTACACATTTTTAAGACATCACAAAGGCATCAAATGGACCAATTAGGAGGATAGAGACCACTCCCTTGTTCAACCGTGCTGCATAGCCATGATCACTTCTCTGCCAAAGTACCTAATATATGCGTGACTGAAGTCATTGGTAAACTGGAAATGTTTAATTCTTTCTCTAGTCATATCAATGAACACATTCGCAGCACTTGCGGAATACGATTTTTGAATTTATGGCGCTTTGTGCCAATATATTATGGCCAGGATTGTAGAACGTATAAATGTATAAAAGTCTCTGTAGTGGAAAGTAAACTTGTGGATCCGTAGTGTAGTGGTTAACGCTCTCGCACTTGACGGAGCATAAAATTTATATCTTGTATAGAGGTTTACGGATGAGACGTAGGGCAACGTTTCAACCTGGAGGGACCTACTGTCCTCGCGGGCCACGCCCAATATATGTTATAAGTTGTGTGCGCCACTAGTCTGATAATACACATCAATTGTGCTCACCAGCTAGTGGTGCAGTGTTGTGTATGCGAGTGTCTGTAAGGTGTTAATACCTAACTTGAATAGAAAAAAAAGAAAAGTAAACTCAATGACGTCACCAAAACGAAATAACCTTTTAATTCATCAGCACGGACAAAATATTCCAACCAATAATGGAAAATTTGACATAAAATGTCTGCGCATGCGTACTGACTGGGGCATGAGTTTAACATATAGGGCGTGACTGATTTCCTTTGTAATTCATTAAAACCGACATAACAATGTAACCGAAATTGAAATAAATGATAAAAAATGTTTGTGTATGTGCACTGACTTGGTCATGACTTTCACGAATTGGGCGTGATCAGTTCCCTTGGTAATTCATTATTAACACCGACATAAAATTCCTGGCACAAATTTGGGAAGCTGACATAAACCGATAGCGCATGCGCATACTTGATCATATATATACTTTGATTTGTTACTTATATTATTGGCATGGTAGCACGTGTCGCACGGAATTTAGCAAACTATTGATTTGTTCTGCATTTCTAGACAATTACTGTAACAACTTTAGAAATAGAGTTTGAGTGTGTAAAATGGATGCATTGCATTATGAAAGTGTGGGATAATAATTAGTTAAAATTTTATTACTGGTATTATCAGTGGTCAGATAGGTTATCCCAGTAAAATACTGATTATATAACAGAAAATAAATTTCAGGGTATTCTCAAATTTACAAAAGCAGGCTTTAAATATTTCCCCTCATTTTAGTCAATAGTAACATTTCTGATGTGTTTGAATATATTTTTTGGCTACTATGTTAGAAAATTCTAACTTCATAACACCCAGTTTTATGAAGTTTTCCCGCGAATATCTGGCAAAATACGGCCCACTGGGTAGACTAGAAAAAGTCGTTCTTAAATAGTCTGGTAACAGCGAGCGCGTAGCGTGAGAGAACGACTAGTAAAACAAGGCATCTCATTTATTGTGTAAAATGACCGGTGGGTGATGCTAAATAGAAATTTATTACCACGCCCCGTTTGATTAATCGAACTCAATTAAGTTAAATTGGATTTTATAATACACCACTTTACAATTTCATGAAAGAAAAGAAACACCTGTCAGTTACGTTTTCTCCACCTCAGATATTGTCAAAATTCTGTAGGCAAATTATGCAGGCTCTAAGTATGGTTTTTATATCAATCTCAGGTGTGGTCGGGGTCAACCCCATGAATCAGAGGGGCAACTTCTAATCTACTTCAGAGTGTAGACTTATACTTGGAGTTTCAGAAAAAACATGTTTGCCACTCTGAATTTCCTTGCACACATGTATATTACAGATCAGAATGTGTATATTAAAGTTGCAAAGGGGGACCACAATGGAATGAATTAAGAAAGTCATTGCACGAAAAAACTGTTAGTACCAATAGATAAATCTTGAAAAGACGATTGAAAAAATGGTACTGTTTGTTAATTTTCGATCTCTAGTTTCCGAGATATTGCTATTAAACACTGAAAGTGCCAAAATGGCAATAGACCTATTTACGGATAGTGACACCATTTTGATTTCATAATTTTTGCAATGCATTGTTGTCTAGCCAGGGTATATAAAAATTATTTCGAAAAGAGACGAATGCAAACAAGTAGAGGAAAATTTTATCTTGATATGTTTATAACATTTGTGAAGTCTTAAAGAAGATATTTTGTTACTATTTTGAGTAGAAATCATAGGATTAAATCAAGAAGAAGTTCAAGATTGGAACGTGGATATGCTTAAGAATTATTTAATTACAAGAGGGGTTACAATGAGTGGTGAGGAAGTAGAAAGGCTGCTTTGATTCGACAGGTTCTGGCTGCAGATCTGCTTCAATGACCTGTTTTACCATCATATGAAGAAAAAAGGAGGGAAATACCTGATGGAAGGCTCCAAAAATTAAGTTGGCTGTGTAACAATTCCTTTTCCTGAAGTTATTTCGCAGGGTTGGATGAAGGACTATGTTTACTTACCAGATTTGACCATGGATTGTTTGTTTAAAGGATTAAGTTTAAAAAAAGCATTTCAGAAAAAGGTTTTAAAGAAGGAGCAAACCTTCAACGTGCTAACCATATAAGAAATGTTGAGTTTAACAATATTTCTGACCGCATAAAATTTGGCTTTATAAGAGGGGAAGTGGTACCGCAAACCAGTATTAATGAAACACCGTACAAAGTGTGGGTTTGTCTCAACCTAGAAACATTCCAAATTTTAACAGGTGAATGTGCTTGCATAGCTGGTTACAGTGAGCCGTTTAAACATGTTTATGCATTACTTCATTTGATTGAACATCACATTTCACTTGGCCACAACGAAACATTACGTCAAAAAAGGAAACTTGGCATGAAACAGTAAAGGTGAAAAATGTCACACTCCAATAAGAATGAGCTCAGTTTCATTTAGTCGACCTCATCCCGAATATGAAGATGGATATGTTAAACCAAAACCTTGTACATTTGATCCTCGTCCTCTGCAAGACGGCACTGCTTCAATTGATTGGAACAAACTTGCTGCTGCCACTGAGGGACTGGCATCTGTACCATGTTTTAAATCAATGGTATCTGATCATCAGTATGTGAGAAAATCTTCAATTTCTAAATCTCAACCCTTAACTTTGGAATCTATTTATTGTAGCTAAAGCACAAAGTTTTACTGAATTTCAAAGTTTGTTAAAAGAAAACAGGACTTCCAAACATATTTAAGAAATAGAAATTTTAACGAAAGGTCAAAGTGAAAATAATCTATGGTTCGATTATCGACAAGCACATCCTCTGTTTCACAAAATGTTCTTTCTAAATTTAAAAAGCTTCACCCTTCATCCTGATCTGTTGAAAATGTAATTGCGAGAATTTTGGGCTATCCCAAAAAGGTAAAAGCTGCATCAATGTCATGGGGTATTGAACGAGAAGCATATGCTCGAAAGCGCTACATCAAACAGAACAAAAAAATTAATAAAAAGTTTTCATGTAACGAATCAGGTTTAATATTGCATTCGGAAAATTTCATGTTGGGTGCTAGTGTTGATAGAAATGTTACTTGTTCTTGTTGTGGAGTTGAAAATTTGGAAATTTGGAAATAAAGTGTCCTTTTTCTCATAGGGATAAAAATATTGAACAATATGTTCAGCAGCATGATTCTTGTTTGGAACTTTCACATTCAACTGTTGAAGGAAAACAAAATTTTATTTTAAAACCTAGTCATCCATACTATACCCAAGTTCAACATCAAATGTACATCACTGGAGCTTCATACACTGGTTTTGTTATCTACCTACCAAAAGAATCCACCATCGTAAGAGTAACGAATGATTCAATTGTTCCTGAAATGTTTCAAAAAATTGTTTACCAAAAATATGTAGGCAAGGATGTATTGGACGATTTACTGAATAGAGTAATTCAAACTACAGATAATGAAACAGTACAATATGAGTTAAATCAGCTTACTCTACGTTCTTCATCACTTCGTTCAATCTCAACAGTACCTCCAATCAAAAGAAAATCTGATCATTCTTCAAATGCTGTGCGACCATCAAAGAAGAAATAATTCTTAGTTCCTGCTCAACAATTAAACGGGTTTTTTTAAAACCAAATGTTTTTAAAAAACATATTTTTGGGAAACTGTCAGTTAAAATACTAACAATCGCACACTATGACGGCACCCATGTAGATGTATGTATTATACATATACATATACATACATACATATATGTTCTATAGTTCTATTTTCTATTGACCTTATCAGTCACTTCCTTTAAAGTAAACTATAATGAAATGTGAATATTTTTCTAAAGGATAAAATTTGGAAAAAATATCCATTAAAAGAAATATAAAAAACAAAACAAAATAAAACAAACCTACCATTAATTATAATTAGAAGTGTAATCAGCTGATTACATACATTGCCTTGTATTATGTTTTTAATAGATGTGTGGCTTTAAAAAAAGCCGTTTTTGTTTTTGTATGTGAAAAAGCTGGACTGCCTTGAAACATGCTCTGGGTACAGTCCTTGATTTACTTAACTAAAGGTGGTTGCATATTTGTAATTGCACCAGCTATGTTCCATATATGGTCACAAATATCTATCATAGATATCGGTAAAATATGGTTAAGAAGCCTGAATTCTTTTAACCTTCCCATAACACGTTCAATGTGAATTCTTGCTCTTGCTATTCGTTTCCCTTGATATATTTCTGAGCGTGTAAATTGCCGTTTACTTCATACAAATGGTGGTAAAACACATGTTACTTGACGTGATAAAAAAGATCTTGAACATTAAAGCCTTTATCAAACAGTACTATAAAACCTGGAGTAAATTTAGCAGCAATATTCGTGTCTTCAGTGATAAACCGGTCTGAACAGGAACCTGTGTAAGCTTCAGTTATATAAGATATCGATACAGACTTTGTACAAAATATCATTTTTTTTAAGGTGTTGTGGCTCTTGTAAGAACTATAATTTTGATATTGAGCATCCTTTATAATATTTTAATTTTTGGTGTTTTACACGCACATGATCTACTATAAAGTCAAAGGTTTTTGCAGATGAACAGCCTGTGCATAATTTTACATGTTTATTTTCCTTTAGTGAACTCCAATGCAACCGGACATATAATGGTTTTGATATAATATACGAGGCTCCATGTGAGGTAGATAAAACTGAGGAAATATTTTGATTAAATCATGAGTGTATCTTTGGATGTCGATGACATGTCTCGAAAAAGAGAAGAAGCAGACAAACTTTTAAAAGCTGGTGGCCAATTTGCTTTGCATATAACAAAAAACGAAATTATTTGCCTAAAATGTAACACTTCTGAAGTGTAGAAAAGGCTATAAAGCATAAAATAAACAACAAAAACAACAAGGAGCTACTCTAACATTCACATGCGATTTAGTTTAGCATAAAATGTGATTAAATTTGTTGGTGGATGATAATATATAATACGATCAACAGTTTGATGTTATATACCATGAAATTCAGGATCATGGCCCACATAAAAATTATGCCTCTTACTTATCCTAACGTACATAATATATAGCAATTCATCTAGCTATATGTAGTTATGTTTATAACCAGATTTTTGCATATATAAGTACAATAATTTTTTACCTATGCATGCCCGGAAAGACATTAGCAACGAATCCAGCGTTTTTTCTGACTTAGTAGTAGTAGTAGTAATAGTTGTAAACAAGAAAATGTGAGAAAGAAAATAGCTTACGACTAGGCAAAACGACTGACAAAATACAACATAGCTAGAGGAAGAGTCCTGAACCGCCCCAAAAAGCCTAGGCTGAATAGGGTTAAATAAACAATGTAAGTTAGTTTTTAGTTTCTTTGGCGAATTAAAGGTAGCACCCTGCAAATTCAGGCTGGTAACGTAGGCGAAAATTAAGATGACATCAACTGGTTGAATAAAATTGTTTCTACTAATTCTTGATCTCAGTCATAATATAATAAAAACACATTATAAATACTTGGAGAGTTAAAAAATGGGTGTTTACTTTTAAAAAGTGGGCGTGGTCAATTTTAACTCTCCAAATTTAACCCTCCAAATAGCCATCCCCCTTTTAACCTTTTAACCATGTTATAATATCTAATGTAATTAAATATCTTGGATACTAAAAGATTTGAAGGGCCTTTTATATAAATTACACACTAACCTATTGTACCTATATACTATTTTATACTTCATATTTATATTTTCTTCAAGCAAAGCTCCCTGGCGATATCACGTTTGTGCTTTGTGGGGAACATTGCTTACTCTTTCGTATTGTGATGTCATGTCTTCTTTTGTTTTTTGAGTTTATTGTCCATGTATTCATTTGATATGTATATTTTTTTTAATTCTAATTATTAATTTATTTTTTGATTTATTTTAAAGTGAGATCTTGTTGTAAATTTTTAGTTTGAATAGAAAGAAAAAAAGAAAAAAAATTATTTATTTAATTAATAATTATCTCCCCCTGAGATATTTTATGTCTTAGAAACAGGAAAGAAACAATAGATCAGTGCGTAACATCAAAGGATTTACTGGGAGAGTGCTCTGACCATACGGGAAAAAATATTGCTGATGCCAAGTTTTTCTAGTCGTTCTTTCTTCCGGGGGACGCGCTTCACTTTTCTGCCGCGCGAGTGAAGAACTTTCTGCCGCGCGAGTGAAGAACGACGCTTGCTAGTCTACCCGCTGAGCTATGTTTTATAAACATCACACCTTTTAAAAAGGTCTTTTGGTTGTTATACAGGAACATATCATTTTCAGCAAAACATTTTTGACCATGAAATCATGCGACATTCATTCTTGCATACGAATGCGTTTTGTGGACAATATGGGTGTATGTCTCATGCTTATTTGCGTCCACTTTAAGTTTAGTTTCTATATAAGCAAACATAACAGTCGTATAATAATTATACACATTTAGAAAGTGAACTTAGCAAAGATAACCTATTAATCCTTCCTATGCTTGCCTTATCTTTTCTAAAGCCAAACATATATATTTTTCAATTAAATACTCTAAAGTTTACACTATAGGCACCCTTCATGAAATGTCATGTTAATTATGACAATTCAAGTCCGTGATACGTGCGTACAACTTGACCTACAATTTAATTGGAGAGTATTGTAATAAGAATTGCAGGAAGAGTTAACAGAGCTTAAAATTTAATGGTAGAAAGTTAACTTAGAAGTGGTTCATATTAAAAGTGGTTCATATGAGAAGTGGTTCATATTAGAAGTGGTTCATATGAGAAATGTTATTCTGCCTAGACAGCTCACTTTTGGTGGAATCTTCATTCCTGTCCATTAAAAAACCCAGTCAACTTCATATGGGTACCAAGCCAACCAAATAAGCTGGGGTCCCACCAACAGAGCACCAAGTTTCTAGTGCAGATTCCTTTTATGAACACAATTCTAGTCTAGCCGAGTTGTAAGAAAAATCGAAAGAAGTGATAACTTTCAGAAAACAATTGATGATTTTCTCGCCAACCTAACTGGGACAGCCTGCTTTTTTCTCCATACGAATGGAAGATGAAAACCACCCCATTTAACCCAACCAGCCTGTGGCCAATCTCATATAAGCACCTCATTATTGCCTCATGCCAAAGCAGGTAGATAACACTAGTTTGCTTTGCACATATTTGCCTAGCGCAGCTATTTTACATGGACGTGTAAACATAAATTTTTTTCTCTCTAAGCTTTCAGCTCAGAGAGCTTTACAACCATGCACATTTCACAATACTGCACCACAGGAGCACATTAGCATATCACATTATAGACATCACTTGTGACACACAAACCATATAAACATGACCTATGGTTCTTACGAAGATGTCATCCTTCGCACTGTGGCGTGAATAGGAGTTGAACCCACAACCCTTGGATTGCAAGTTCAACTTGCTCACCACTGTGCCACAGCTCCTAAACATACTTGTTCATATCTACAGTGAAAATGTATTTACAGGTTATACAAACAGACATTAATTCAATAAGTAAAATTACACTTATTTGCCGTTATCATGTCATGATCCTGAATGATTTAAACATTGGGTGGTTACGTTTCATGAAATATAATACTGGACTGACTAGTAAGTAACTGCGTTTTAATGTCTTTGGGGCATATCCACAACATAGTGGCTCTTCATCCCTACCGGCGTCGTTAACCAGAGTTAACTTCCGAGTTAGATAATTACGAACCCTGGCTAACGCACTTATTTTTTGACTTGCCTTTTTGCACAAAGTCTTTACATGTGAATTAAAATTAAGTCTATTATCTAACCACACCAAGAAGTGTTACTTCCTTAGATGCTGTTATCCTTTTACCATTCAAATCTATACATAAGTTATATTGCCCTTTTATTCCCAAAAACATGAATTGGAACTTTGACGAGTTTACGACCATAGAGTTTATTTTAAGCCATTGCAGAATATGTGGAAGGTCACTTTCTAATTTAGTAGCCACTCTATCCATATCTATATCACAACTGTATGCTGTGTTATCATCGGCAAAGTTACAAATCTCTGTTTCATTAGCAAATAACAATAAATCATTTATAAATATATTAAACAAGATCGGCCCAAATATTGACCCTTCAGGAACACCTATAACTATAGCTAGCCATTCACTAAAGCTAGTACCAACTTTGACCTTCTGTTTTCTTCCACTGAGATAGCTATCATACTACTGACTATACTCTTAATCTGTTTTATAATTTGAACTGTTGGCCTAATTGTACAAATTGTGGCATTTGTCTGGATGAGCAGACATTGCACAATGAACTTTTATTACAATCAGAACTTTCATTGTAATACACTTGGATAACTGAAAAATTTAGAACAGGAGGCCACCCTGAGTAATGTATTACTATATTCATTCATTTCACAAATTGTTATGCAAATTAGTATTTTTGTAACCCAAACAAAATAACCTTGACTAATGGCAATGTCTTTCCCAATGATCAATTAGCAATTAGCAAATTAAAATTGGAGTACATATTATCAATGCTATTATTTACTGCAAGTAATTCACTTACCAATAGTTCTGGAGGCCCATCTTCAGCATCTTCCGTACTCTGTTCCTCTCCAATTTTACTAAAGGTAAAGTAATATTACAAACTGAAAACTTTGACTAAGAGTGGGGAGGGCATGTGACTCAGAAGGTTGACAAAGCACCAGACAATTATTTTCAAAACATATTGTGCATATGAAAAGGATGTTGACCATATGGTTAACTAATAGTGATTGTGGGATTTTAACAACACTTTTGGTTGTGAATTATAAGTACGAGCATTAAAGACAAAAACAATTACTATTATAACGGAAGAAATTTTGTGGGCCCAAATAAACATTAAAAATACCTTTTGCAAATGGGCAATATAAAAAACTAGTGAGAAGTAACTTTTGCAAATGGGACAAACTTGATGTTTATTTAGGTCATTAAAAAAACATTTCTTAACCGATATTCTGGTAAAATATTGAGAATTCAAGATTAAAGAAAATTTAGCGAGAATAAACTTTCATGATAAAACTTTCAAAAATTGCGAAATCGCAACTGTCTTTCGTTAAAGCTATTCAATACATACGATTGGTCTCTCTGTATTCAGATAAAAACTGGTATAGAATCGCCAAAAACAGAAGTAATGCCCTGTTGTATCTAAACATTGCATAAATACTTTTTTTTTTACATTTGCATACAATAGTGAAACAAGAGTTGCTAACCTCAGATCCCAGACATGCAAACGCCTGTCTGTACCACTGGATGCCAGAATGGTTTCATTATGGGGTGACCATTGAACCTAAAAAAACAAATATACAGTTTACAGGCTTTCCACTTAGGTCAAGTTTTGTTATGATTTTATGGCATTTTTTTTCAGTTTTTATGACATTTTTTATGACCACTAAACCTATTTTTTATGACTAATTTTATGACTTTTCATTGATATTTTATGACAACTTTCAAAATTAAGTACAGGTAATCCACATAATTTGAAATATAGTAGAGCTATCTCCAAAATTATTTATGATATTTTATATTTATGGACAAATTTTGCAAGTTTGTAGCCACATACACATGCGCCAATTAAAAATGACAACTATTTATTCAATTAACTTTCTGCATTTTAAACGGAGCAATAATAATTAGCAACAATAACAATTCTGATTGGAATTGCACGAAGTACTACTTGGAAGTTTAATATGTACAAATTTATTTGCTTGAATTGGATAGACGAAAATCTGTCTACAATCCTGGCCATTAACTTTTGACATTTTATGCTAATTCGTGTGTAGGTACATGCATGCCAATTGCACGAGATTGGAGTTAGGTGTTGGTGTGAACCTGTATATGATTGCCTGTGTCACTGTAATTTATCGAACAACATCCGAAATTGTCCTTATTTTACTTATCAACATATTTTATGACATCACAAAGGCCTAAAATGGACCAATTAGGAGGATAGCGAGACCACTCCCCTTCTCCAACAGTGCTTCATAGCCACAGTTACTTCTCTACCAAAGTACCTAAGAACCTAAGTCTTAAGTCATTGGCAAACTGGAAAAGTTTAATTCTTTCCGTAGTTATATCTATGAACACTTTTGCAGTACTTGTGGAATTTGATTTTTGAAT
>JANTOQ010474794.1:0-11364 GCA_027564595.1 Bythotiara depressa | reverse complement strand
TGGAGGGAAATAAAGTTTAAATTAGTAACTTTTCTACACTATTGCTGTTATTAATCATAACTTGATTTTTAAGAGAAAATTCCCTTTAATGTGTAGAAAGAAGTCAATAATGTATGTACATATGTAGAAGGCAATAAAAAAACCCTGTAAAATAAGTATACAGTACATTTCACATCTACATTACACAAATACACCGAAGTTATGATACTGTTTATTTGTCCATTTCTTCAATTTACATGTAATGTGTAGAACTATGTACCTAGGAATTTGTAACCAAATTTTTTATACCCAATAGTCCTGCTAACCAATTATATTTTGACATTTCAGTTTTTATTGTTTTATTAAATGGTAAATGCAATATAGTTAAATGCTAAATTTGTTATTATATATATATATATATATAGTTGTAAAAAACATTTAATATTTTATACAGTTAATTAAAATGTACTTTGAATTATTATTTTGTGTATGTAGAACATAATGTAAACTAATCCATTAAAACTTTTTTTTTGTTACATGGCCTGAAGAGGGAACCAGTCTAACTTAATTTTTAAAAAGTTTATTCAACAAAATTATTCTATTTAGAATACCTTGTTTTTTTTTGTTTTTTCATTGTTAAAAGTTGTTAAAATTTCAAAAAAGTATATATACAAAACTCAACATCTTGGTACAAAAGGACTGAGCTAATGAAACATACTGACACATAAGCAGTTTAGGTTAATTTGGAATATAAATTTGGGTAACAAGGTTTGTCAACTGTATATTTGAGTATATTGAAAGCGTTTTTTTTCAAGGTGGACCAACAGTACTTCAAAATTTTAAACACAAAATCAATGGCAGTGCGGAAGATTACAAAACTATTATTGTAACTCTAATGGGGTACCCTCAGCCAAAACTGTATTGGCAGGTTGGTGGAGTCAACGAAAATTTGAATACAACAACATACAGGGTATCAGGGTATCAGCATCTACATGTATACAAAGCCATAATTAAATTGAATTTAACAATGTGCGGAAAGGTTTTGATGTATATTGCGACTGGTCATGGTCAGAACCTATCACAGCATGCTACTATGTATGTTACATGTAAGTAACTCCATTTCAGACTTCCATATCATGATTTTTAGGGTGCATTTGATTCTCAGACTCAACCATCCAGATAATCCAACTAATCTCATGTGCAAAAGAAATGAAATCCGAATGAACTAGATTGTTTGTCGTCATTCTTTGAACACAGTTTAAGAATTTGATCTGTTTGCCATTTCAAAAAAGATGGGATCAATGAGGCACAATATAATGGCTGATGCTTCTTTCATATATGGAGATGAGACTCACTGTCTCCGAATTTGATTACCAATATTGAGCACAGAGTCTTTGGAACTTTGAATTTGCTTTGATTTTAGATAGTGATTTAGATGGCACTCCGGAAGGAAACAAATGGACGGGTGGTTTTGAAACATCTAAATCATCCTACTCCAAGGCAGGATGATTTAGATGGCAATTCAAACCATCTGGAAATGTGAAAGAAATGGATGTTCGACCAATTTAGATTGTTTGGAGTGTTTAGAGGGTATGAATCAAATGCACCCTTATTATGAATAGCTAGAGTAGTTACTCTCTGTTCAACAATGTGCTTTCTTACTATACGATTTTTATTTGCTCATCCAGTGAACAATGACTATGATTTTTCTAGCAAAACCAGGCAAAGTATCAAACCTTGAAGCTACGCAAGAGGGGCTTTGTATTGATGTAAAATGGAGTTTTTGGACAGATTACGGAAATTGTCCTGTTACCTATTTTATCATATATAAAAAATATAACAGTCATATTACGAAACAAACATTGACAAAATGGCATAGAATGTGTTACGAAAATGAAGAGTCTCTTCGAAATATGACAAAAATTATGGTATCAGTCGAGGCAACTGGTCTATCTGGTGGACCATCTAGTGTTGGATTTAATTATTCAACAGTCCTACAAACAACCACCACCAGTACAAGTAAGTGTATTTTTATGGTGACAATGATATTGTTTTGATTTTTGGGTTTTATACAGGCACTTTGGTTTACCTCTGATATTGAGTTTAAGTGATTAGTGATCCAATTGTTGAGTGTTGCTGTGTAGTGAGACGTTGCCAAGGTGGGCAGTGCAGTAGACATATTTAATAATTTGATGGCTCTAGATTGCTCCAAATCCAATACATGGCATTTCATTGAAAGACAAATTTCCGATACTACTAGTTGTATTACAACTTTTTTCTAATTTTTGAAAATTAATTATCATGGTAATAACTGATTTTAAACATTCTAATTAATCAATTGTTCACGTTTTTAAATTGAATCCTGTTTTTAGATTTATAATTAACTTTAGTAAAATATTTCTAAGACGTGGATAGGTAGAAGAGAAAAGGGCACTTTTGTGGTCATATTTCCTAAATTTAAATTTAAACATTTTTAGTAAAAAGGGCATTTTTCCTTAAAATAGGCAACGTTGGAAGATTGGACCCTTCTTGGAGGCTACATATGTAGGTTAGGGCCTTATGTCAAAATCCTATAAATATTAAAAATCTGTATTCGTATTGCATCCTAAAGTTGCAGCACAATTTTATTCCAACAACAATGGAGAGAAAAACAGAGAATATTGCATATACATTACAGTATATATATGCTCTGTAGATTATTGTAGTATTCTGGTAACTAACCTATATACATATTCAAACAGTTAGCTGCTCATGGCGTCAAAGCTGAATTTTTTTGTACAAATGTATGTCCAAAATGTCGAACTGTTTTAAGGTTTTCGGTTTGTTTGGAAATTATAGAGGTTTAGTATTGTTCAGAGTACTTTTAACTTTTTTAACAAATTAATTATAGATCTCATTCCACATACAAGTAGTGATAATACTGCTGCCATAGCGGGAGGAGGAGCAGCTGCTGTTGTGATCCTAACAATCATTGCAATAAGCATTTTATGTATGGTAAAAAGGAAACGTAAGTAGTAGAATTTTATATCCCAAGATTTATTAATGAGCCACCAAGTTAATTCTCGATTTCCCAATAATGATTACCGTATGGTCAGTAGGTCAGGAAAATAAGGATAGAATTAATATTTTAAAACTGTTTTGAAGAAAGAAATACATTCGCAGTTATGTGAAATCATGTTATGTGAGTTGTACACAGAGAATTTAATGCAGTCATTTTAAGAGTTGAACAGAGCAGGTTAAAATTATGTCATTCTATAGATTTACTTTTACTTCCTAAAATGTTCTTTACCCCATGAAAAATATTTTTAAATTAGGAGTTTTGTACATCTGCATTAATAAACATAATATGATATAATATAATATAAACATAATAAACTTTTTACAAGTAGCAAATTTTATGGTCAGTCAGGCCCGCAAAACCCGTAATTAACTTGGTGTCACCTAATTATATATGTGGCCTCTCCTTCTCATGATTTGTAGTTAATATATGTTTATAATTTGTTACCTTTCTGTAGATTAATAGAAGAAAAGTATTTAGTTTACTGTTTGTGATGGTTTAGTACAAATTATATAATCATTTGTTTTATTTTCAACGTCAATTTTAATATTTTGTGACTTATTTTTCTACACAAAATAAAGCAAAAGTAACTCAGTGAACATTTTATTTTATTTTTGATTATTTTCCTTGTTTTGATATTGATGTAATTTTTCTCATTTATTTAGGGGAAAAGACAAGATTACGAAGGTATTTTATTTTTCTATACTTTTATCCAATGATTTGTCCATTTAATTATAGAAGTATTCTGAATTACTTTATAATTTGATTTTAATTGATTGCTTTTCTTCTTTGCAGCGGCGATGAGATGGAATTACAACCAAATTCTAATGAGGTATGCATTTTTTACATCCTATGTTAACCATGGATTAATTTATTCCAGGGTTACATAATAATTTGTGGTATAAGTAGTTGCCAGAAATAATTGGCACAAACTATGGTAGAAATAATTTGAGTAAGATTGACTATAGAGCAGGCCCTGAAATAACTGCTGGTCATCAGAAATCTTTCCAACATGTCCTCATATGTATGTTGACGTACATCAGTATTATTATAGATTTTTTACTCAGCATACTGTAACAGTGTTTTAAAAATATATTTCATGTTTTATTTTTAATATAGTTAATTATTAAGCTACATTTATTTTTATTCATCAGAAATCTTTTATAAAGCAATTCATGTTCAGGGATCGAAATAATGGTCAGTTATTGGTGAAAACTGATGGTAAATGAAAATCGTCGGTGGGATGTCTTTACAATTCTATTGAAAATACCGGTGATAAATATAGACATGCCAATATAAATTTCTAAATTATGTAGGGCGTAGGTCCAATCCCCCAAAATTGTGGTGGTCATACTTTTCTGACTTATTGATATGCATATATTTGCATTTTAAACACTACTTTACCCCCTCCCCCGGGCAACTACTTGCCTTGAGAACTTGCATGAGAACACAGACCTCGCGTACCTGACCTGACACACCTAAAAAAAAAATCACTGCTGACAGAAAAAATCCTTATTTCGATCCCTGATGTTTACTTAGAAATTTATTCACAACTCACAACTCAAAATTGTGCATCTTTTCAAAGAACAATATTCCAAGGGGATTCATATTACAGCTGTTTTTAATTCACGATAAAAACTAAATAAATCAAACAAATGTGACACTAACTGCAAATGGAGGACTGTAGTATTCTTTAACATAGCAATTCATCTCGGCAAAAAGAAAACAGAAATAAATAAAGATTTGCCAACATTTTTATATCAAATTTCTTTCATATGAAATATAATACAGGAAAAATGAAAAAATAGAGCAAAATTCCATATATGCACGTATATGCAGATCGACCTGACACAAATATATATGCATAAAGCCAAATATTCCTGATTGTGCCATATTTATTTACTCATTATGCTCTTTAGAAGAATGAAACATGGAAATTGCACACATTAATAGCTTCCAAGCACATGTGCATTTATTCCTGAAAGGGATGCTTAATGGCAATTTTTTGGAGTGTGAAAAATTGGAAGATATGATTGGCAAACCAGCAGGAGAAAATGTTTAAAACCAGCTTAACAAAACTCTGAATCCATTTAATTAATTTTCTTTTGCCATGGTTGTTCCTATTTTGACACCAGTGTTATTATTTTGGTGTACATTAATGATTCACCATGGCAATCATGATGGTTTTATAAATACTGTGTTCCTCATATGTTCTGCAAGAATATAGTGCAAGAAATATGTTGTGATTTTGTCTTATTTATATGTAGAATGATTATTGTCTTGCGCCACAGAGGAGGGAAGATCCTAATCAATCAGTGTATTCAGAACTTGGTGCTGGTGGTGGTAGAACTGGTTCAAGACCACTTCCAAATCAGTCGATCTATGCAGAAGTTAAAGTTAATGCAATGGGTTTCCCTGCTTGTGGTCCATCTGATCATCCACCCATTCAACCAGGTTTATATACTGGTGGTAAAAAACTAAAAGTAAAGTTAAGAAAACCTGGTCCAGATGTTGATGATGATGAATTTGTTTAGGTAGGATATTTTCAGTATTTAAAATATTGCTTGCAGTTTTTACTGGCAAGTAACAGTTTACCTCATTACATTGTTTTCATAATTGCAAATATGCAAGTTATCATACTTCAAATAATTATATATTTGGTGAAATAAAAAATGTTACGTCATGAAAATAAAATAATGGGGAATATAGTGAAAGAAGCAAGATGGATATATTGTATACAAGCAAGATGGATATGCTGCCAGTGTACCTAGCTTTGATTGTATACAAAATTTAGATTGCATAACAAATGTTTTTTGTTTTTTTTTTCATTTCAGGCATATTGGTGGCATTGCGTACTGAAGTTTATAGTTATTGCTTTTGTTGATTTTGTTGATTTTCTAATTGTTTCTAGAATTGGAATGAATGGTTTACCCTAAGCAATATCGTGTATAGCTTCCAAACAACCACATTGATGGAAGATATTGATGTTAAAGTTAAAGAATGTATGTTAAATACTGTTTTTAGAGGAAAAACTGTGGAACAGAGTTTCGTTATCCCAAATTTTTGCTTTCCTGCTCATCTGTCAAAGAGTGATATTTCTGAGGACAGACATCCAGGCAACCAATTCTGATAAATTTATAATTTATAATACAATATGTGGTAAATAAATAATTTTATTTATTTTGAGTAATAGGCATCACATCATTTTGCCTGCGGATATTTTAGTTACTATAGTAACATTCAATTTATTTACAGCACCCAATTAAAGCTATATATATATATTTGGTTGTATTTTATTTGTATTTCATGTCTATATAATTTATATTTAAACATTGTATGCAGTTATTTGTGGGGTTGACGGTTTTATAATTTTTATAATGCATGTGTGGTAATGATTTTATTAATAAATTTATTTGATTCGTTTATGTAAATGTTTTTATTTTTATTTTTTTACCGTGTTGTGTGAGAAATGTCCCTAGATATACTTAGAATTACACTTAAAATACTTTTATATGAAGAATATCTACTATCTACTGGCCAAAGTAGTTCTCGAATCAATGTATTGAATAATAGACCTTTCCCGAATCTCATGGAAATTTGAAGTTTAATTTTATAAAAACGGATTTCAGATTGAGATACTTCGTCAAAAAATATGCCTATGACGAAACTTCCAATGTTACACGGCAATCAGAATGGTTCTTTTCGATACACTACGTCAACGGTCAAAACCTTCTTAAGTTCAAACTTTCCATGTCTCGCCTCATATTCACGCGTAAGAAATAATTTATTTTGCATGAACGTGAGGCGGACATCATTCGTGCGAAATTAAGAAGGCGTTGACCCTTGATGTAGTATAGCGAAAACTACCATTCTGTTTGGTGTATGGCATTGGTCAGCATAGGCTTACATTTTGACGAGGAATCTGAATCTGATGTCCGTTTTTTATAAGATTAAACTTTAAAATTTCCGTTAGATTCGGGAAAGGTGTATTAACCTCCTGGAAAAATCAAAATAGCAAAGAAATTACAAATGATTTGATTACTTTTCCGGGGACACTATGCTTAACTGTGCATGTGTAGGTCTTAGTAATCGTTGAGTGCTTGTTGTAACGTGATTCATGCCCGTATTAATGCTTTGTACTTGTCACAGAGATAATTTCGTTGAAGTCTACGTTTTGGGAGAATCTTCTCTCATCATTGGAACTGAAATGTAGCCTTCAAAGAAACTGGTGTTCGTGACATGATAAACGTACGTGTAACTACTGGACTGACTATTAAGAATTATATTTTATAGTAGTGTTATATTCTATATTTTTCTACGTTTATGATTTTTGTAATTTAATGTAATAATTATATATAAATATTTGCAATTAATAAGTATTTCCAATTTCAAAGATTTGATATTCTTTTTAGTGTGTCCTTACCCAAATATTGATATCGCAATATGTGATTTAAAAATACTTTCTTAGAGAGTTGCTTTATATTTATATATATATATATATATTTATTTTAGAGAAAAATGAAACTACGGGCAATGGTGGCGATGGCGGTGGGAAGCACAAGTCCAGTAGCAATGCTGGTGCTATTACAGGAGGTTTTATTGGTGCTTTGCTGTTGATCGCTCTTATCGTTGCTATATAGATTTGTGGAAACGGAAAAGTAAGTTTGACAATATCCTGTTGCACTCTTTAAAAAATCCTGGTATTAGTTCCTTATTGCTCGTACATTGGCGACGGTGGTGTAGTGGTATGCACCTTCGGTTTTCTCTGGTGCGGTCGGGGTTCGAATCCCGGCCGGAGAACATCGCACTCGATACTCCACTCCGATAGGCTTTAAATCCAGCGTTGTCAGTCCATTAGCAGCCATCGACTGATCGCACATTGGCCTTGGGAAGGCAAGTTAGAGCAATGCTTCGCGTATCTCTAGCGGTAAGTTAACTTCGGTTAACGGCGTCGGTGGGGATGAAGAACCACTATATGCTGTGGATATGCCCCAAGGACCTTAAAACTCTCTGTTACTTATTTATTTATTTACTTATTTATTATCTGTCTTTACCCAGGATAGCCTCTTCAGTACATAAAGTATAATTATCAATGTGGTTCCTGCGATCGAAGTCCTGGTTGTAATTAAAGCTCCCATGAGCTACGGAAATTTCTAACCGGTTCTCCAAGTCTCCAATTTCCGCTCAATAAGACAACTCCACAAGCGGGATCGATCTACCTCAATTGTTTTATATACTAGAGGCTTGTAACGACACTAACAACTCGTGATTCTCCCAAGCACGTAATTAACCATAAAAGGTTAATACATAAGGAACACCTATATTTTATGGAAACTTATTAATCACTTAACAGTACCTAACGCAAAGACCAAGTTGTACTTAAGCAAAGTTATTCATGTTACTGTATATATCTCTTATAGAAATTACACTCCTCCACAACAAGAATATGCAGATTTTGTGACTGGATGGAAGAGTTGGTTCAAGCAGTGCCTTCTATGCCCTTGCTAAACCGGAAAGAAGTATTTCAAAGAGTTGATGGTGACGACGGTGTGAGTCCGAGCGTTATTATTTTTATGTGGTACTTAACTGTTGTCCTTAGTTTGTTATTGTCTTGTGTGTTTTATTGACTGTAATAGACATCTAATAATGGACGTATTTACACTAGATGGATGTACAAAATGTTATTGTCTGGTAACTGGAAAACACTCACCAACTGGTAGAATCAGAAGCTCGTTAAAAAAGCTAAAGCATAAAAATAACGCTTGTATGTTCTGTTCGATAACCTTTGCACGTTACTTAAACATAAAAACTTTCTCGTTACTATATCCTTCAATGTACATGATGTCCCCAGGAATTAATCTAAATTATTACTGCTTGATTTGGCGTTTTCTTTTACTCTAGGTAAAATATTTGTAATAAAAGCTTATAATGCCCCCGCTTCCTCGGTTTTCTATTTAAAAAAATTCATATATCCAGGTGGTATATTCGCACAATAATGGATTAATATATTATTTGCAAGCTTCATGTTTGTTTACAAGCTTCTGATTAAATGATAGTTTTCTTGAATATCTTACCATATTCACATATACATTCTTTTTTCCGATAATGTTTTTTTATTTATCCAACCATTTTCATTGCATAGATTATACTCTATTAAAGTACATTATACATGTATATATATTATAGTTTAGTATATATTATAGTATTAATTTATTATTAGATAGTTATTACAATTAATCAACTTTTTAATGCATTGTACCCCCGGAAAGGTATCTAAAAATTGGTCATTTCTTTGCTATTCTGCTTCTTTCTAGGAGGTTAATTATTGGAAATATAATGTAAAATAAATTTGGTTAAAGCTGATGAGACCCCCTGGTTCCTGATCCCTGATTCATCATTTTAATAAAGGTTTCCAATGGGAAGTTTATTGAAACCAGGAGGTATGCTATGCATTAATGGGTTAACATCACAAGTGTTTCCATTCTAAACATACAATCTAGGTTTTCATATAGCCTTTGACTAACTAGCCGGTCTTTATTATTCCGTTTTTAAATCTCATGTGTGCATCCTTAAAGTTGAGTGTAGGGCATTATAAGAAACTACATAAATTAAGATTAAAATAATTAAATTTTGTGACTACTTGTGGATTTAAATTTTGTGAAATAATTTTTTTCCCATAAGCCATCACAGCTCTTCTGCCACTGGAATATTGAAAGAAAACGCGGAAATGACGGGAGGCCGCTTTTGCCCTTTCCATTTTTTGTTAATATCTTATAGAACTTTATAAAAACCTTTACCTTTCTACGTGACATTAATAAATATTAAACATTAAAACAGGTTTGGGGTTGCTCCGGGTAAACAAATAGTAGGTTATACATGGAAACCACTACGCCCGACGTGCATGCACAGCGTTAATTTTCATTCTAATTTTAAGTTTTTAAGCAGCTTTCTTTCTTGATATTTGTCCACGTATCTTTTGTTGATCTCCCATTGTCGCATCCCCAATGTTGTTATTATCTTAAAGTTTATCCACTTTTTTTGTTATTTTTTTAAATTTGAAACGCATTTTATATTTCGTGCCTCGAATATATTCTTTGGCTTTACCTTATGTTTTTATATGATGTAATATAACGTAAATGTTTCACGATGAACAAAAAGAAACAAAAACAGCTGCTATTTTGAGGATTTTAAGTATTATTTGGCCTATATTCCAAGCTTTTCCCACCTGCTTCATTTTTCTCACGTGAAGATCAGTATCTCGTTCAGTAGTTAAAAGAACTAAGCTTAAGCTCGCTTGTTGCGTTTGCAACTTTTTCAACGGTTGTGTTTGTTATCTAATTCTCCATCAATATTTTGTCCCTGGAATAATCCCTCTAAAGCGTATATTCCATTTGAAACATTTATAATTTTATGAACAACCAGGGGGTGTTACCATTTTTTTCAGCCATGAAAACATAATTTTTTTTATTTTTTTTGCCTTTTTTTGCCATGTTTCTTTTAATCCTTTCGTGACCATGTCCCTGGAAAGGAATCAAATAATGACTTATTTCTTAGATTTTTTTCGTTTTTGGCAAATTATTAATTATTGAAAATATGATGAAAGGAAAGCTGAAAATCTCTCCTGGGTTTTCGTAAATTTTTTTAAAGGTTTGTAACAAGAACAATTATAAATCAACTGAAAGAATGTGGAAATAAATTTTAGTTTAGTTGTTGCTGTTTTTGCTCACTTTTGTTTTTACTTTATGACTTTTTGCAGTATATGTAAATAATTTAGGGGGGTCGGTTGGATAACACATAGTTCTACTGAAGTATATGAGGGCATAGGTTTTGATATTCCCCATACGCAAATTTGTCCGTAACAGCTATCTGTCTTTATAAGCACAAAATTGCATTCTCAGCTTTTCGTTTGAAAAAGGTTCTTTCCATACGAACGAGACAGTGATTGGATTTGAATGAATACAAGTTATCAGCTTATAGAATTCATTTTATGAACTTTGGGTATGCGAGGAACTATGTTTTTGTTTACTGTTTATTTTAGATTTGTGAACCCTAGGCCTAAGTGTTTATTGTTTATTCTATAATCGTAAACCCGAGGTGTGTATTTTTGCTGTTCAGTTACAACCTCGTTCCCAGGGCATATTACCATATTACCACTCGTTTACGGCGGCGGAAAATAATCCGCCGTCTTTCATATCAAAAAGAAAAAGTAGCGCTGGGAACGAAGTTAGTTCGGTTATAGTTTTATAGTTTTATTGTAATAGTTAATTTAGGATTATGGAACTGGTTTTTTTCTTGAAGTAAAGTTAAGGGGGGGGGGGGGGGGGGGG
>JANTOQ010474572.1:0-11365 GCA_027564595.1 Bythotiara depressa | reverse complement strand
TGTAGTTCCATTTCTAGCAACAAAGTCATCACTTGCATCTCCATTGAATCGTCCTAATAGACCCTCTGTTAAGCCTTCAAGTTGATTTGATGCAGATATAACAACTTGAAGCATTTCAGGGAAAATAGAAATCTGAACACCACCAACTTGCAGTAGAAAATTGAGCGTTTTAGTTCCATTAAGAACATAAACTTCAAGGTTAACATCTGTATATTTTTGCACAACAGACAACGACGCAATATCTGTTAGAATTCCGTTAATATAAAGAGTTGTCTGTTTTGCTAAAAGAAATGCATATATATATATATATATATTAACAATTATACTCTGCCTTAAGAAGTTCTATATACATATTATATATGTACAGTACAGCAAACAGAAAGATTTACAGTTTTGTGTTCATATGCGAAAATTCCTAATAGCTTTCATTTCGTATTAAACATAAAGAACTTTTGTATATATTCGTATGCTCATACGGTCTTTGTTTCTACACGCTTTTTTTGCTGCATGATTATATGAACACAACATGTAGTTTGGGAAAACCAAGCAGTTATCTTGTGTACGATATCATAGAGCAAAGATAATTACTTCCATATAAACTTCATATTACTGTAGATCATTATCTATCAAAACGTTGAATTTAATATTTATTTATGAACAAAAGAAAAAATTAATAACTTCGTATACCTTTCAAACCATACGGAGTTTCTTTTATTTATCAAAACATTGAGCTTAAAATTTATTTATGAATAAAAGAAAAAATTAATAACTTCGTATCCCTTTCAAACAATACAGAGTTTCATTTATTTATCAAAACATTGAGTTTAAAATTTATTTATGAATAAAAGAAAAAATTAATAACTTCGTATCCCTTTCAAACAATAAGGAGTTTGCATTGGAGTTTTGAACAATAGTTTCGTAAGGGATCGTCTCCATTGATCGCTTAAATTTACATCGTTAAAAAATCGCTTCACTTATTATAAAATTCGTGTTCTCCAATGATTTGCAAAAGCTTTAAATCGCTTAAATTCGCTTCTTAAAAAACCCAGATATTTTAAATTCGCTTTTAAATCGTTTAAAAATTCAATTATATTTCTTTCTACAACCGTTAGTTTGATTTTTAAGCCTCTAAAACGTAGACTTAATGATGATCTACGACAGCTAGTTCGATTTCTAAACCTCTAAATCGTATATTGAATGATGATATACGACCCCGTCTGATTCTTAAGGCTCTAAAACCTAGATTTAATGACGATCTACGACCGTTAGTTTGATTTTTAAGCCTCTAAAATGTAGATTAAACGATGATATATGACGGCTAGTTCAATTTTTAAGCCTCTAAAATGTAGATTTAATGACTATCTACGCCCTGTCCGCTTCTTAAAGTTCTAGGGGAATGGGGACGGACGGGGATCAAACAAACACTTCATTTGTCGCAGATCATTAAGAAAGGCATTAACACTATGTTTTGAATTATGAGTTATAAATACATTAGCTCTGAAAAATGACGAAATATTTCTGGTAAACAAGATCATTAACAGAAGTCATTAGCAACAACTTTACAGTTCTGTATAAGTAAGTAAGTATTTATTCGCTGTATCCCTACGGTATGCTCAAAATCTGCTACAGTATTCCTAGCTTTTATCGCACACAAGCAAAATAGTACGCTATCACAAGTGACTTTTATGGCTGTTACTCAAATTTCGTGAGTTTAAATGGAATGGAAGAGTAAGGAAATGAAATTGGTTTTATTTCTAATTGCTGCCATAACTCATCGTAGAGAATATATAGGTGCTAGTATCTTCTTTAATTATATGTATGAAGTTGTTGTTTTACAGGGAGTGTTAGATAATCCATGAGTAAATTATTACATTTACTACATTGAGAAACATTTAATTTTTACAAATATTTTACAAAAAACATACCCCCTGGAATGTTTAAAGATTAAAGATGTGTTACAACAATGAAGAGAAATAAGAAAAAGCTCATGAAGCCATTATGTCTGCATGACCTGCAAGGAAGAAAAAAATGTTTACTAAAGGCCCTGATATATTAGGAGTCAATTATAAAGGCAAAGCCAATGAAATAGAAATTATCGGAGTAGAACGTCGTCCGTTTTAAGTTTAGAATATTTTAGAGCCTTGGACATTGAACAGGGGTTACATAAATGAAGGTAGAATAAATGGGGGTTAGTTAATTTGTTTACTTAGTTTTAGATTCGTTTTAATTGGCTCATAAATATTTAAATGCACTTTAATAGAAAATTGTAACGTAATTTTGCAAAAAGAGTGTTTGCAATGTTTTGATAAGAAATTTGATGAATGAGTTCGTAAACATAAAATTTGTAAAGAAGAAAATAGGACATAAAGGTGGTCAGGAAAAGAAACTAAAGTATATATAACTTTTCTCCCAATTAGTTTTATACTACTAAAATGTGCTTTTTTCTGCAAAAATAAGCGCAAGGCACGCGTCAAATTATTTATTACATTACACGTATAAACAGAACTACATAAATGAAAACATGCGAACGAACAGATATTCGACAAATAGCAAAATCTTTCGTTTGTTCTAGCTGTTCTAATGAACGTAACAATTGTGTGCTATTTATAGCTTTTTCAACTGTTCTTATTTGACTTCATTTTAATCAAAAACACATATCTAAGCATAAATACGTAGTAGGAGTCCCGTTTGTTTAACGAATGGCACGACATCATTAGGAACTGTCAAAATAAATCTTATTTGATATAACTAATTTCATAAATTACAATAATTCTAAAAAGGCCTCACCGAGGTGCAAAATTGTGTTCAAATTGTGTTAAGGTACGTTTTGTATTGTTTTTGAAACTTTTCTTCCAAGGCGTGCCGATAGGTTTTATCTGTGCTGTGTGATTGCAGAAATGGAAAAATTAGAAATTGACCTTTTCCACAGATTCTAAAGTGTTCTTCTACCTTTAGTTGTTGGTATTCCAGTTGGCTAATATGTTACCGGTACACTCTCACACATTCTCTAAGTTTAGTAACTCTGATGCCAGTTTTGTCTATATATTCTAGTATAAAACTAACTGAGGTGCAAAAATTTGTTGTATTCAAGGGTCTAAAATTTACTCTAGTGCCAAGTAGCAACATTTCCAAACTTAAGTCTGACATTGAAACATTTACTAAAAAATTATGACTAGTAGAATACTTTGGTAGTGAAACGGAAGGAAAAAATGATAATACAGATGAATCTTTATTTTAAAATAAAAGCTCATTTTGTGTATAGAAACAAAATACTGGACACAACAATTGATTTTCTAAATAATATGGAATTTGTAGAAACCAAAAATAAGTCTAATATTTCAAAAGAAGAATGGTTAGCGATAAACGCACTGAAAAACAATGACAATATTATAATTAAGGAGGCTGACAAGGGAGGGAACGTTGTGATCATGAATAAAATGCATTATGTAAGAATGATTTACAAGCACCTTAAAGGTTACCTCTGATGGCAAAATAAGTTTACTTCAAAAGCTTTATAACATAAAGATGTATGATAAAATAACTTTAATTCTTTCTATAAATTCGTCAGGTGTCGTAAAAAACAAGATATATCTGACAGCGCAAATGAAACATGTCTTCCTTAGCCGCAATTTTTTCTACTTCTTACAGTGAACCTGATAATGGACAGAATTACTCACTGACATCATCAATAGCAAGAGAATTTCCTCACAACACATTTCCCCGGTCAGATTACAGCTTTAAGATGCGATTGAAAATGAAATGGCTACCAGTTTGTGTTGAAATGAAACAGAAACGTCTGGACATTAAGTAATATGATCTTTGCCATATATGACCTTGACCTTTATTGAGTTTGCATGTGTTTTTGTCAAATTGCCGTGTGTTGAAGAACAGACCTTAACATTGTATTTTTACGGATTTCTAAAATTATTTGAACAAGAATAAATCAACAGGAGTTGATGCGCTGTCATTAGTTGCATGCATCATAAGAAAAAGAACTCAGTCCTGTCATTTTTAAATTGCCGAAAGATATGAAATTAGCCAAAGAATGGCTAATATATCAAAAAAGAAAAGAAAATAATCCCAAAGCATGTGTTCATTTGCGAAAAACACGAATATACTGTAGCTTATGCTTGGTTAGCGATTCAAAATATAATAAGGCAAGCAATCAGGATTTTTTTGGGCAGGGGTTTTTATTTTCAGATTGGGCATAGTCATTTTGTGTTAGTATAAAAACAGAATAAAAACAAATTATTTTAGCATTAATAAATATCTTGCAGGCCCATAGTAACGATTTTTGGAATTCCTAAGTAAATGTCTGCCATCAATGATGTCTGCAATGTCTGGGCGACAAAGAAAATTTTTTGTTCTAGATTGCCTAAAATGGCCATAAACCACATTATTTTGACGTTTTTAACTTGCTTTTGACAAAAAAATAGGGCACAGATCTTGAGAGGGTAAGGTATCCGACCCAAGACCCCCTCCTGCATGCCTGAGAGTGTAGCCTTTTGGCTGTCTAAAGTTAGAGTAAGATTGTTTAGTGCAATGCAATTTGTCAGGTTTTATTAGACTACAATAGTTGTTCTAATCTGTAGTGCATAATGTTTTGTTATTTCGGGGGTGCAGATATTTCAGGGGCGCAGATAACATACGCCGTAAATCAGGATGTAAGTAAGAAATGACTATTCTAGTCTAATCTTTTATAAGAGGTGAAAAACGCCCATGTCGAAGACGTTTTGCGGGTGCTATACCTACGCTATTCAATCACGTTATAGAACAGGCCAAACAAAAAAGCGTTAGAGAAAAGCTGGAACAAACATAGGCAGGTCAGTATACATTTTCTTCTGTGCAACCTAGTTTCATGGGGTCTTGACTTTCTGGATATAATAACAGTGTCAAAAAAGAAAGGCTCAGGAATGAAGTTGAGCTTTGCAGTTTTAAAACATTGATATGTTTAACCTCATTAAATCCAATAACATCTGGAAATTATTATACTGCGGCATATCCTGCAGTGCTTTTCCTCATGGAAATCGAGGTTAATTGTTCTCGGCATTCCCACCTATATTTTGTATCCAAGAAAGGCGGGACAATGCCAAAATTAATACGTTATTGTAAATTTAGAAACTTTGTGAGGACATAGTCTGCTTAGAAAGCACTTTTATAACGAATAAATGTTAAATTATAGTATTGATATATGTATAGAATCAGTAGATGTTAAGTTATTTTGCCGTCAGAGGTAACCTTTAATAACATGAAAACATGCATGAAAACAGATATAAATTGCAGTCTTTGGCCATGAATGGCCTGCGATCGCTCTCACGTGCCATGTTAATTTACACATGCGATGGATCGCATGCCTACAGGAAGGTATATTACACACCTACAGAATACATAAATGCTTTATTACTTTATTTAATACAAGAGCCGTATTTCCCTAGTTGTACCAAGTTAAAAAGGTTTTAAGTTGAAAAAGAGGCAGGGAATAATGTTAGAAGAAAAGATCATCGTTATTTGCGTTGAAACAATAGAAACAATTTCCTAGCTTAATAAAGCTACCTGAGTGACCTTTTACTGCAGCTACTACAATTTTCTATCTTAAAAAGCTGTCACGAGTGACATTTTCTAGCTTAAAAAAGCCATCACTAGTTTTTACTGCAGTTACTACAATTTTATAGCTTAAAAAATCATATTTTCACATAGCGTACTTTTCCACAAAAATGTTTGGAATGTTGTGCTCTTGTAGCATATTTTCTTTCTTTAAAAGTTCCCAGAAGAACAAAACAGAAATTCGATTGCTTGAATGTGACTAGGAAAAAAGATGTAATACCTTGTTTCTATTACACACAATATATTTGGAATAACAAATTATATAAAGTTAATCTCAATTAAATATTAGCTTTTACGTTGAAGCCAGAAGTTTCTTACTTCTTACATGCTGGTTACAAAAATACATTTGCCAAAAAGCAACAGCAGAGACGCGATGAGGTAATTATGTTAAGTAAGAAGGAGGTGGTTTACATAGAGCATAAGAACCATGTAGAACATTAGGGAGTTGTTCTTTCATCA
Source organism: Bythotiara depressa (assembly GCA_027564595.1). Taxonomy (NCBI): domain Eukaryota; kingdom Metazoa; phylum Cnidaria; class Hydrozoa; order Anthoathecata; family Bythotiaridae; genus Bythotiara; species Bythotiara depressa. The sequence goes on along the minus strand of JANTOQ010474572.1, from coordinate 5,302 downwards.
TTCTGGAGAATAAGCGTCTTCTCTTAAAAAATAACTGACAGGTATTTAATCACAAAGCCAGCTGAAACTTTTATGTATAAAATATTCATTTTATGAAGATTGTAAAATAAACATTACGGCATGGAAAGTTAATCTTTAGAATAACATTAATCTTCCCCAAAAAGCAACAGCAGAGACATTGCAAGGTAATTATGTAAAGTAAGCATGCTTTATATTAACCAAGGTATCATGTTATGCATGGAAGTGCTACATAATATAATGTCCTCTGGGAATAGCTTCAACTTAGACCTATTCAGATGTAAACAAACTGGTTGTCTGGCTAAGGAGAAATAAAAGAGCAGAAGTTAATCATTTTAACAACTTCATTCCCAGACTATTTTATTTGTTAATTACTGAAATAAACTTCGTAAAAATCATTTTAAAAACTTTGTCATCACGATAAAAACAACAAATGTTCATAAAGATATTCTATATCTCTATTCTTCCATATGACAATTATTTTGTCTGCTTCAATGTCCGTCAGATATTCTTGACAGTGCACACGCATCATTCACATAAGCGTATTTTATTATTTTAAAATGTTTTTTCCAATGTAAAAATAAGTTTTTTTCTACTGTGATTTCAATTACACGAATGAAGTTACCTTACATTAAAATGCTGTTTGGTCATGATTTAATTAAAAAGTTTTCTTGCGATTTTGCATGATAGGAACGAATAATTCATATGTTAAAACATGGTTTTACCGCGATATATGCTTTATATGCTCTATAAAAACGAATATTTCTTACGTGAAAAAATGTTTTACCACATTTTTACATGCCACAAAGGAAGATTTCTTATGTTAAAACATAGTTTTACAGCGATATTATTTGCTACAAACGATTATTTCTTACATTAATATGGGCTTTTACAGTGATTTTATGTTTTACGAACAAAGATTTTAGAAGAAAGTACCTCACAGTTTAGTTACTAGCAACTTTTACGGTCTCCCCAAAGTCTACAAATCAGAAATTATTACAGATAAAATCAAAAATGAAAATACAGAATGTAAGCATCTTAGAACCAGATGATTTAACAGTGAGACCAAATGTGGCTGGTCCACTTTGCCCAACAAAACCTCTAAGCAACTTAATTGACTTAATAATCAAGCCTCTAATTATTCACATACAATGCTATGTAAAAGATAATTTAGATTTTCTCAAGCATTGCTCTAGAGAGGGAAATAAACACATGATCCTAACTAATTTTGATGTCACCAGCCTCTATACCAGCATTCCTCATCAATATTGGCTTGAGGAAATTGAGTACTGGATTGACAATTATCCAAATACAGTTAACAAAAGATTCACCAAGGTATTTATTTTAGAATGCATAAGATTTGTTTTGGAAAACAACACTTGTACCTTCAACAGTGATTATTTCATCCAACTCACAGGGACTGCTATGGGCACAATAATGGCCCCCACGTATACGACCCTAACTATGGGAAATCTTGAACTCAAATTATATAATGCCTGTGAGCAAAGATGGGATACTGACATTCGGACTTATATATATAAAAATTAGATAAACGGTATGTTAATCCTGAAGGTTTACTGGATATTTTAAATTTCTTAAACCCTGCTTTCCAGTTCACAACAAATTTTAATGAAACAGAAATACCGTTTCTAGATATACTAATTAAGAGAGATGGCAATAAAATATGGATGGATTTGTACCATAAATCAATGGACACAAGAAGATGCATACCATTCTCATCAAACCACCCCAAACCACTCCAGTCACCTGGAAACACAATATACCCTTTTCAATAGCTAGAAGAATTTGTACTATCGTCAAAAACAATACACAAAAACAAAAACATCTCAAGGAATTACGAAATAATCTTCAAAAACAAGAATAATATCCTGTCAACATTATTAATAAAGGAATTGAGAAGGCACTCACCATCCTACAGGAAGAATTACGAAAACCTAAGTGCATAGAAAAATAAAACGTACTTCCATTTATAACAACAAACATCTCTAACAATCCACATATATTTCCCTTAATAAATAACTGAAAGACTAACAATATAGCTGGATTCGTTGATGTTAAATTGATATGCAGCAAAAGACAAGAGCCAAGCCTTAAGAAGTGACTAAGGCTGAATTTACCAGCTCTAAGCCACAGGTTTCAAAATGTGGCAATGCAAGATGTGAATGTTGTAACTACTTACTTTTAAAGACAGCTACACCTTCAAAAACATAAAGAAAACCTTTTTCCTAAAAACTCCTATGTCCTGCAACAGTAGCAACCTAATATATGTGGTAATCTGCCCAACTTGCAAATAGGAATATATAGGCAAAACCGGCATTAGAGTTACTAAACTTATAGATCATGTGAGAGTATACCGGCAACATATCAGACAACCGGAATGCCAAAAACTAAAAGTAGAAGAACACCTTAGAACTGTGGAAAATGTCAATTTCTAATTTAACCATTTCTGCAATTATGCAGCACAGATAAAACCTATCAGCGTGCTTTGGAAGAAAAGTCTCAAAAGCAATACAAAACATACATTAACATACATTAACATACATTAACACCATCTGAACACAATTTTGCAGCTCTGTGAAACCTTTAGAATTGTAATTTATGATAGTTATATCAAATAAGATTCATCAATGTAATTTCGACAGTTCCTATATATATTATCTGTGTGTGTACGTGCGTGCGTGCATGCATGTGTAATTATGAAATAGAAAAATGTTGTAGAGATTCCAAACCTCTAATAAACAATACACATACTTGTAACATCTTTGTATATTTCAAACACTGGTTGAGATGCTGCAGTTAGTGCCACCCCACAAAATACAGTAGCTTTTGCTTGAGTAGTAGACCCAGTAATTGGAATTAAACATGTCCGAGATTGAACTTGGATATTTACACCAGACCTTATTAAATGGTAATCATTGAGACCATTAAATGTATATGACTGCCCATCAAGCGTTATTAGATGAGGATCTCCAAACGAGGGAGCTGAAACAAAAAAGAACAAAAATAAATTAAAATTGACACAAAAAGTATTAAATTATAATGCTTACTTGTAATACGTCTGTAAAAACTACACCATTCTTTCTTTCTATAAAACAGTGTTAATGATGGCAAATTTGAAAACTTGGACTCTGGACTTGGTTGTTTGGGACCATAATGCATGATGCAAAGTGAGACTTAGAATTGATGCCTTTTTGTTTAAATAATATTCTAAAATCAGTTGGATTATATGCATTAGAGTAGAGTAAGAAAAGTATGAAGACAGTTTTGTAAGACAAAACTATTTTAGAAAAGAGAAAATTATATGTTAAAAATTGATAATACTTTTATTACTTCTTTAAGCATATGCCTTGGTTTGCCTGTTTGTTCCTTGTACCAGCGGCTGATCTCACTGCTATTTTAATTTACAAAACAGAACAATTTTCTATTTTGGCAACTTATAATGAAAAAGTTCCCTCCTTGGCAGAGGTCAGTGATAAAACCTACGTTTGAAATTTTGCTGCAATTTTAGCAAGTGAAAGGGACCTATAAACTGGTTGCCAAAGTATAATAACAAAGCTCACTCTTCTTGGTAGAGATTTGTTTTCCACTGGAGCAAAACAAAACTGAAAGTCGAATTAAAAACTGGGGGTTAGGAAATAGACAGGAAATAATAAAAGTATGTTGATCAAAAATTATTAAAGGACTGGTTTGGTCTCAGTGCTTAAAATGAAAGACAAGCACCTCAGTAAGATGAGCAATGGTTTCTACTTTAAGAATAATATAAATTTTTATATAATTTACTTTAAGAAATAATGCTTGTAAAAATGTATCCATTTATTCTTCTTCTGTTATACTATAAGTAAATGAACAGATCTTCACTGGTTTCATATCTTCTTTTCTCATCATGTCCTAGAATGTTTCTTTACTTTGTTTATCAATTCAATGCAAATATTTAATGAACATTTATATTCCATACCTAATTCTTCTTAAAGCATTAATGCATGCTTGTTCTTTTACTCAATGACTTTTTAATTAAGTTTATCTTCTTGTTCTTTTACTCAATGACTTTTTAATTAAGTTTATCTTCTTGTATCCTTCGTTGCAAATTTCAATTCTTGTTGTTGGATTATTTCTGATTTTTAATTCTTTCTACATGAAGTATTGTTCTCTAACCTTCATACAGTACAAAAAATGTTGATATGTTTCAAATTTATTGTTTTTTTAAACCAATCACCACAGTGTTATTTTGATTCTTTTGATTAAAGAAACTTCTAGTAAACAACATTCTTACAAGGTTAGGTTTTGATAATGTTATGTTGAAGAGTAGAAAAAGAAGCTTGAAAAAATGTATTTGGGATATATATTTGTGACCTTGAGGTCTCTTACAATACAACATGTTTTTAAATAAATACGGTAGATTCTGATGTGTATCTTGTGGCAGTTAGAAGAAACTAACTTTTTTCTTATGATCTGATGTACATGTACATCTCACTGCACTGAAGTAAACCATCATAAGATATAAATAAATTTAAATAATTGTAATAACTATTTACAATATGTACAAAATGATATTATATTTTTCTTCATTTTTTCTACATTCACCACTGCTAGTAACATGAACTTTAAAATGTGTTGATAGCTATGACGTCATCATTCTTAATTAATCTTGCAGGGAAAAAAGCTGTTCAGTGAGCATTAAAAACTATGAAAACAAAGGCAAATATTTAGATAGATAAATGCGCTCTGACCTTATATATATAGGAAATTCTTTTGCTTGGAATGCCTCTTACATTACTTTTAAAAATGTAGTAGTGGTTTTATATATCTCTTTCATAAACATTTTCATTAATTATTTGGGGGATGTTGGTATGCAGTTATTTCAATGTTTCTTGGTAGTGTTTAATTGGACTCAGAATATGACTGTGTAATAACTGGAATCCCCAAAAACCTTAGTAAGATCTCTCTATTTAGTAATGGACAGCACAAGTAATGAACTAATAATTTCCACTGGTGTGATTTTTAAACCTGTAAATTTGTGCTGCCATACTAGTGACATAGTCACAAGCCCAAGTATGTCACTCTTGAGGCAAAGGGTTAAGAAATTTTTATGGTTAATAAGCATAGCTTCAAACATAAATAAATCTTACTATAATGAGGTGAGCACAGGCAGGGCTTAATTTTTTTTTGTCTGTCTGTCTGTCACAATATCTGACTACTTTGCATTTACCGTTGGTCATGTCCTACATTTTAACATGGTCAAAAAATGAAATAAAACTGGTACTGA
>JANTOQ010474461.1:0-11366 GCA_027564595.1 Bythotiara depressa | reverse complement strand
GGATGCCTCGCTTGCCTCAGAATGAGACAAAGTTGGACTGGAAAAATGGAAAAATCAATGAATTAACAACATTCTCTGTTGTTTCTGGCTAAAATAAACTGGCAAGTGTTTCTCTTTAACACGTATCCCCATTCTAGTTTAATGGACACTCCTCCAAATAGGGAGGTAACATGAAAAGGGCCTGAAACCGCAAATGTCGCAAATATTATGTGAAGGGTTGTAGAACGTTAACGGAAAAGGGACATTCTGGGAGTTCACCAGTCACCTGAAGACCACTTGGCACAATAACAACATGGATCTCCTGTCCATAGGATCAGTCTCCCCGCATGGTTGTTATATGCTGCTATGGGTATCACCACCTTTTTTATGCTTCTTTGGGTATCACCACTCTGTACTAAGTTGTAATGCACAACCTCAGCCAACCTGCTGGAAGATACTCAATCTGAGTTGTGGTAAAAGCCAATTGCCTGAGTCATTTGACACGTTAGTATACAAATTTCAGTACAGAGAAAAATAATTACCATTCAGATAATAAAGGTCTCCTTAAGGTATCAATACAGTTAACTCTGAATAACCACATGCTAAACCCGATCACTGCAACCTACAGTGGGAAGGTAGGCAATTAAAGACTTTGTGCATGACTTGAAGGACCAATGAGAACCTATAAAGGCACACCACCTAGGCACCAAATTAAGGTGAACTGGATATAGAAAGAATCCTTGTTTATTGTAAAATAATAGAGTGGCAAAATGCACTACCTAAAGCACCAAACCAACTAGAAAAAACCTTAGTTGTTGTAAAAAATAGTAAAATTATGACAAAAACTGAATGATGATTGTGTGGTAATTATGAAATTCTGCTAATAACATCTAGCAGCTAGACTTGCTACTGACTGACAAACTAATATAGCTACCTATGTTAATTATGATGGACACACCCCCAGCCCCGACGATTATAGAGGAAGCCATCTGGCTAAAGGAGAGCAAAGACTGCTGTCTAAAAGCTAATTGGCAGAATAATATGTAGCTAGCCTCGCTAGACTCACCTAGAAAAACGTATCGTGTCGTATGACAGACAACACCCAGCCAAGTGACGATATGGACCATATTTCATTGATAGCAATTACCAGCAAGAGATTCCATGACGATGACGAGAAGCGTTGAACGGGCCCACTCCGAAGGCCAGTTGATAAACAAACCAAAGTCTGCAAAGTCACGAAAGATATGCCTGTTTGGGCGGTGTAAGCTATGGTGAACCAGATAGCAGGAACTGATGAATATGATGTGACCAGCATCTAATGATCAGTTAAATGAGGGCCAACAGTGACTGTTGGGTACCAATTTATAGGTGATAAAAAGGCCTTTTACAGAACAGAATGTGATAGTGGATAAGTCATGTTGAAAATAAACTGCTTTACAATAAGAAGAACAAAATCCTGGACATTTCGAATCAACTAATAAAATATCATCTTTTTTATGGTATAGCCAATATTACCCTGTTACTTTCTTACTCAGCTTAAATTGAAGATATTTAAGATAAAATAGAAGATAGAGAAAAGCTTGGACATCCTTACTGGTTATTCTTCTTTTTCTTCTTTTTCTAAGCTTTAAGCTCAGAGAGCTTTACAACCACGCACATTACACAAACTGCATCATAGGAGCACATTTACATTATATGCATCACTTACACAAACATATAAACACGACCTATGGTTCTTGTGAAGAGGTCATCCTTCCCACTGTGATGTGAATTGTTGTTTCTTGTAGCACAAATAAAATAATTAAAACTATTTTTCTTAGCAAAACACATTTCAAGTGGTACTGGTATCAAATGAAGAAAAATCATATGCTTTATTATCATACAAGAATGCTAAAAGTATTGGTCCTGTTGTGGTAAGCTGTTACATCAGATATTTGTTTGTGTGTTTTCCAGTAATGACTTTCAGTTTGTTCATTTCATTTAGTTTAGTCTCAGTGCTCATTGGACATTATATCTGGGACAACAAGTTGTATTGAATTTGTCTGAGAATAGAGTTTGACTCTCTCTCTCTCTCTCTTGTATCTGCTCTGCACTTCAGTTGCACGTGTTATTCTGTTGTAAACATTTGTCTTCTGTGCTTAATAATCCTTGGATAAACTGTGGCCTGACAATATTACGTTACTTATATTATCCAGCATATTCAGCCTGGGTTTGATACAGGATATTGTCCCAAAAATCATTTTTATACAATTTAGTAATTTGGGTACCCAAATTAAATAGAATATAGTCCTTTTCAGACCCTATTTATAATTATTTTTTGGTACATTTATCAAATATTGCTTATGATTTATAAATCTATAATAATTGAGGTACTTTTCCACATAGTTTTGTATGTCAAAAATTCCTGCCCAGATGTGCCCAAAATCTGTATATTGCTTGGTACTTTGGCCTGGATCAACCTCTGTACAGCATATAGGTTCCTTATTATGTTCTAATTGTTAGGAAGGCCACATAGACCATCATTTAGTTATGGCTCAAGAGACCTTTCCTCTGTGTGATCTATAAAAGCATAGAAAATATATAACAATAGCAACAACAGGCTATACTGTAGATATATTGATGTATTTCTCAGTGCAGTAGAGCACACGAAGTAAATATTGTGTGTTTTAGGTACCTTTAAATATTTAGTGTAAAAATGGAAATTGAAATTATAGTATAAACTTTCTTTAATTTGTTTTAATTTATTTTATTTTATTTATTTATACATTATTACAGTTTTACTTTACTTGCATGACACTGTTTTTTATCAATTTTTTTGACATAGAATGGATTTGTTCCTTCCAACAACAACGATGATTACTGTAGACTTGTCTCTAATACAGAAAGCCTACTTTGCAGTTCCAATATATTTGCACCTGGAACTTTCATTATTGAATTAACAAGTGATGTTAATGGAGTATGCATAGGTATGACCCATTCTTTTATGCTACCTCCAACCTTTAAACCTTGGTATGTATTGCCTATTGCAAATTTAGACCCTTTTACATGTGGTGTGATATAAAATATTTAACAAACCTGAATTCAAAATAATATTAAATATATTTAGCTTTCTAGACCAGAGTGATTTAAATGTTGGGTTACATTTCAAGAGATACTTCTCTTATCATCAGGCAGTGAGATTGTTGAAAAATCTCTCATATATATAATATATGAATAAATAAGGATCTAAATTTACTTACTTCATATCTCCTCAAGAAATATTTTACTTACAGAACACTTTGTTAAAAATATTAAATTGATAAATTAAACATTATTTCTACTGGATATGGCATGTTGAAAATGTGGTGATTACAATGATACCAGCTTTGACCAAATGCCAACACTTTCTGTTGAGTTGTGAAATATGATAATTAAATTTCCACCCTCCTTTATTTGTATATATAAGCGAGATTTTTTAACAATTTCAATTAAAACTGGTTTTAAAAGCAAGCCTTGGAAAACAAATCCCTCTTCTTTCATAATACATCTAGTTGTTCTGTACGCACTTATGAAAACGAGTAGTAGTCTCTCAAAATCAATCAAATCCATGATGTGAAAACATATCATTATGAGTTCCAGTAAACACGAATATATTTCTGTTTAAATCTGACATTTTTGGATTCATGTAAATATTGCCTTGCATTATCTTTATTTATAGTGAAGTGTGAAATTAGCTAAGATATATTTCTAGTTCAGTAATATATAAAATATACCTCATCAGAAGCTATGGAAATATCTTTGGGACTATACCTATTAAAACATATTTATATATATATTGTATTTCTACAACAGAAAAACATTTCATATTTCAAGGATGGAAGTAGCCTGAAAAACCACGAATCATTGTAAATATTTTTGAAATTGTGTATTTTTGTAATACCTTCATCATCACTAACCAAATTATGGCAGTTCATTAACTTCTCAGTTCTACTTCCAGTAAAGTTCACTTTCTGGTGCTGATGTAAAAAAAGTTATGATTAGCCCTTCCTTAAAATAGTTTTATATTTGTAGATTTGTGGTCAGTTTTAATTAGTCATCTCATCTTGTTTATGAAAAATGATATTCTCATATTTTAAATGTTATTTCTTCTTCCATTCCTTTTTATATATATTATATAAATATTATATTATATTTAAGCATTATTATTCACATATCTTGTAGAATTTAAGATAAATAATAATCCCTTATATGCTGTGGAGTTACATTTGTAGCAAGGTATGGAGTTGTGAGTGTTACTGTTTTACTTTCTCTAGATAACACATTGAAACTCACTTGCTCACATTGCAAAGGGCAAGAGACTTGGTTACAAAACAATTGCGAGAGTACTGTTGATCCAGTTTGTGGTAGCGATGGAAAAACATATAATAACATGTGTTTGTTTCTCAAGGAGAAATGTAAATTAAAAGGAAGTATTCATGTTACTCAAAGTGGCTCTTGTGGACTGTCAGGTGCGTTGCTTTATGTGTTTACATGTTTAATGTCTCCCTGGTAGGAGATATACCTATTTAGATCAGTTTACATACTTTGTTTGCACTCAAGCGAAACCTGCATGCAAACCAATAGGAACTAACATTCATTTCAGTGGTTTGCAAACAAAGATAAAAACCAGATTTCAGAAAACTTAGAATATCTGCAAGCTAAAAATTACAAAAGATCAAAAATTCAATAAACATATTTTCAAGGTTAGCATTGGACGCATGGTTTACCAGCCAGTTTGTAGATTATTAATTCAGAGTGGTTATTTCTTTTGAGTTGGTTGATAGGAAGGACATCCAGACCGTAAAATAGCCACAGTTCCAGCTAGCTTCCTGAGGAAGGCTCTCCCATGTAACCTATGCTAGCATAGAAAATGCATGTAAAATGTATAACAACAACAACAACAACGTATGTAAACTGGTTTGTAGTTTTATGTAGATCCAGGAAAAACAAGACTAATTTCCAAACCATTGAACTGAATTTGCAATCCAAACAAAGGTATTAATTATCATGAATTGTCATGAAATCTATTTTGTTACCTGCATAAAGGATGATTCTAAAATAAATCATTTACTGAAGTTTTAATTTAAAAATTCTTTCTTGCAGTGTTATTTTTGAAATCTGTTAACATCATATCTTCCCCTGTTGTAAACGTAAGCCTTGTGAAATAAATTCATAGTACATCTAGTTTTACTGCAATAAATGGAAATGAGTATATGTAGTTATAATTTGCAGGTTGCACAATTACATTTATTTATATTGCTGTGTGATGTCAATACTCTTTATAATATATATATGTTATAATTTTAGAACCAGAATCATTCTTTCCTGTTAGTGGTGGAACCGATGCATCAGCAAAACGTAAATACTTTAGTTAACATTGCACAACCTTGTAATATATAAAGCTACATTACATTTACAAAATGATGAAGAATGAACATTCACATTTTTAAACAGTTGTAATTTCCCATTGCAAAAATCTTTTTGATTTTTATATATAATGCATTTTGTTTTTAGAATCAAATCCATTATCTTCTGTGAGTGGTGATACATCAACATCAACAGGTAAACATTGTAAACATTTTAGTATCTGAATGTAAAATGTAATCTGAATCTAAATTGTATTTTCTTCCCAGAATTCTTTTTGGCAGGAGAGGGAAAATAATTTGAAATTATTCCTAGAACACCTCAATTTGCCAAGAACATCGCATTGAGTATTTAATTAGAATATCTCCATTTGCCAAGAAGGATACCCCTCTAGTACACCTATTTCTTAGAACACCTCCATTGGCTGCTTTCGAAAGCAGTCAAACAATTCTTCGTAGGTGACATCAGCATCACTTTGAATGCAATGTATGGCTTTCTTTGCAGCTTTGCTCATAATTTCACAAATACCACCAAATTGAAGGAAGAAACAATAAGCATAACATATTATTAATTAGCTACAATAAACACAAATGTTTTCAAATTTTATGTTTCTTTTATAAAATTAAAATTAGTCCAAGTCTGAAGACAGTGTTACATACAAAAGTAATTTTTAAAGTAGACATTCCACATCATATAAACAGGGTCTAAGTCATTGTTATGGTAATTAATTGTCTCTTCAGGATTATCTTAAGTAATTATCTGCCCAAGTTTGATGTCCGTACTACAGCCAATGGAAGTTACTTTTCTAAACTTTCTAAAACTTGTATCATGTAAACAGGACCTAAATTATTGATATTATAATATTATATGACTTCATCAATGGACATGGTCACTTGTCTAATTAAGATTGCATTGTCATAATTAATCATCTGATTAAGTTTACCATCCATGGCTACAACTGATAATAGCTATAAGAGTGCCTTATGACTTCTACATGCTAAAGCACCTTTATTTTTAAACTCATCAAATGAGTAAATAAAACGAAGGTTTACAGGTATAATAAAAACAGTAAAAACTTGTATACCTAATGTAATTAATTATTAATAACAAGAGTGCTTATTAAATTAATCTTGTTCAGAATGTTCATTAAAAAATGTTCAATTAAATGCCTACATGTTTTTCTTCATCATACCATGGTGAAATAAAAGTATAGTATACCAAATAATAGCAGTTATTGAGTTGGGAAAAGTCTAGATTTATTTCACAGTTCAATTTGTATCCTTTAGATGTCCAGGATTCTAAAAATGAGGTAACTAAAAATCAACATAAAAATGGATACAAGTGACCTTAATTAATAATTTGGCCAATATTGAAGTCCACATGACTATAGCGGACATTACTTTTTTTCTAAAATTTCTATAAATTATGTAATCTAAACAGAGCCTAAGTATTTGATGATGTTATTAAGAGGTATGGTCACTTGACTAATTAAGATTGCATTGTCATAATTAATCAACTGACCAAGTATGAAGTCTGTACAACTAGTGGATGTAACTTTTCTATAATTTCTAAAATGTATGTCATGTAAACAGGGCCCAAGTACTTAATAGACATTATTGATGGGTGTGGTCAGTTGTATCATTAAGACTCCAGTGTCTTAATTAACCATTTGACTAAGTTTCGAAGTCTCCATGGCTAGTAGACATAACTTTTTCAAAAAATTTTAAAAGTGATATAAATGACCATGGAGCAAACCAAAATCAAACCTCATTTCCAGGGATTTTTGTTTCAATTTTGGATACTATGACAGACAACAGACAATACAAACTATGATGACAATCTTGATGATACTATGTTTAGGGATATCCTTTGTCTGGTTATTGATTTCTTGATACAATAGCAACATTTTGGTAGACATTTATTTCTGAATCAAATTCCTTCTTTGATAAAGCCCTTTATACTTTCCTTTTCCTTTCCTAATAATAATTTTTATTTGTATATTTTTGTGTTTTGGCAGTATCACTTTGCAATATTACTGCTGTTTCTCGCAAAGGTACTGTCAAGGTGTTGCATCTTTCTTTAATTATAAAAATTATTGGAAACAAATTTTTATAGCTCTTTCATTTGGTACTTTATGTAAATCTTAAACTTTGTAAACTTTTATGTAAATTGGTCACAGCCATAACATCTGGAAATAAGGCCTGGAATGCACATTTTTATCTAACTTCTACACTAAAATGCTCATAACTTTAAATTGGATTGACATTTTTTACTTCTGTAAAATTTATGGAATAACCAATTATAACAAAAGTTCGGAAATTATTAGAGATGCCTAGGGATATATTGGGTTCAAGTTGGAAAAATGCCCAAAAATGTGTAAAACATTTTTTGTTGTGCTGTAATTGCATTAAATAACACACCAATAACATAATATATTTTTTAAAGTTGCATTAGCTAATGCTCTCAGGAAACCAAATTAGGAAAGTCTTGATGGAAAACTTTGGTCATACTCCCCAAACTAAGGCCCAAACTGGCACCAAACTGGGGCAAAAATAGCACGAAAGCCCTGTGAAAGCTGTTACTCACATTTGGTATAATAAAATAACTAAGATAAGCAGTAAAATATTTCACAGTTGTTTTTTATTCAACAAAATATCGTACGTTGACCTAATCAAGCCTATTATCAAACATTTGTGCACCACAAATCACTGATATCTATGAACTAATTGTAATATGTCATTTCAAACACTTCCACAATTTGGATAACACTGCATCCTGTGAAAAAAAAGACAAAACAAATGTCACGGTTTCAGTACAATCAGGTGTCAAAAAGGAAATAGAAATACTTATTTAATATTTAAAAAATATTCTACTTTGTATACTTTTATAATCACATTACATACATGTACTTACACATATATGTAAAACAAACTTGAGCCCTGAAATAGAAGGGTCTACAAATATAGCACTATATATAGTACAAAATTTAATAACATGTAAAACTTGTCAGGACAATGAATGAAGACTAAATAAATGAAGACGAGTTTGATGACACATCTTTATTCATTCTTTCAGGTAATTCCTTTTATGCAGATCCAGGTAAAAGGAACTGAAATGTTTGCAAACCATCTTACTGAATTTGCAATCCAAACAAATTTAATTATCATGAATTGTCATGAAATCTGTTTTGTTACATGCATAAAGGATGATTCTAAAACAAAACATTTACTGAAATTTTAACTTAAAAATTCTTTCTTGCTGTGTTATTTTAGAGAAATGTGTTGACTTCTTATCTTCCCCATTTTCTAATGTAAGGCATGGGAAATAAATTCAGACCTGTTCTTTCATAATACATCTAGTTTTACTGCACTAATGGAAATGAGTATTAGTAGTTATAATTTGCAGGTTGCACAATTACATTTATTTACTTTCATGTGTGATGTCAATACTCTTTATAATATATATATGTTATAATTTTAGAACCGGAAACATTCCTTCCTGTTAGTGGTGGAACTGATGCATCAGAAAAAGGTAAATACTTTAGTTAACATTGCACAACCTTGTAATATTTAAAGCTCCAATTACATTTACAAAAATGATGAATAACGAACTTTCTCATTTTTAAAGAGTTGTAATTTCCCATTGCAAAAATATTTTTGATTTCAAAACCCTCGATAATGCATTTTGTTTTTAGAATCAAATCCATTATCTTCTGTGAGTGGTGATACATCAACATCAACAGGTAAACATTGTAAACATTTTAGTATCTGAATGACCTTAATATGTAATCTGAATCTAAATTGTATTTTCTTTCCGGAACTCTTTTTGCCAGGAGAGGGAAAATAATTTGAAATTATATATTATTTTGCAGAACAGAATTTTTCTTTTAAAGGTGCAAACTACACAGAGTTGAGTAATTGCATGAAAAAACTATTAATGCCACTAGATCAGTTGTGAAAAGATGTTTGGGGAAATGGTACTGTTGTTAAATTTCTATAGCTGGTTCCGGAGATATTGCTGTCTAATGCTGAAAAAGTGCGAAAATTGTAATTCTTCTGTTTACATCAGCAGCACTTTTGAAATGTTTCATTAGTATGGGTTGAAAGACCTTATGAAGGCTTTCCGAATGGTGTGGTTTGTATTACTGCAATTTGTGCTACATGAGATATTAGGGTACAAGTATTTAAAAATTCTGCTGACTCAGCAAAGATTTGTGAATTTTCCAGTTTTTGCATTTTGATATCTGTTGTACCACATATCAGATCAAATCAAATCAAAATTAGATCCATAGCAGAGTTTTGTATGTACAGCAAATATACTGTGAGACACTTGATCCCTGTGAGATATCTGACCCAGCATTATACAGCCACATATTGAGAAACAACCAACAAACCTGAACGTTCCAACATACTGAATGAAACCTTGAATGAAAACTTGAACAGCAGTGGAGAAGTATCTCTTGTTATAGTGGCTGATAGTGCATTTCCAAGACATCCATGTTTGAAAATTATAATAAAAACTTTATTTGTTTATTAACTTATTTTCCATAAACATAATCTGATAGAAAAATATTTACATGAAAGAATAAATCTTAAAAGTAAAGCGTTGTTTATTACTTTGTGTTTGTATATCAGATGTACATCTTTGTTTACTGCCAGGGGGTAATGGAGCTGCAAACAGTATTGTATAAGCTACATTTTCAGATAAGAAATAAGTGATGTATCATGTAAAAAGAGAGTTCAATAAGTATATAATTTAAGAATTATAAAATTATAAAGGAGTTATGAATTATAAAGGATTAAATCTTTGTACCACACTTGTAGCTTACAGTGCCCCAAGTAGACCAACCGATTGTCTGTTTGCTTTGATTTCCAAACTCTTCATGATGTATTTGATATTTTTAGAATCAGAATCACTCCCTCCTGTTCGTGTTGCAACTGATGTGGAAACAAAAGGTAACAAGATGCTAGTAACTATCTTAGTAAACAGCATATATTTTATATTGTTTGATAATGAAACTTTATCAAAGCGTAGACTGATGCCTTTTCTCTAATTATTGACTATGAAATGATATCCATGACGTGATAGGACCCTTTATGAAGGCATTGTATTACAATACCACATTTTGATCTGTAAATTATAAATTATAATCTGGTCTGTAAAACAACACTTTTCTTGTGCCAAGTTAATTCAATTTTATATTCATGTATAACATACCTCACAAAACAAAAAATAACAATCAAAAGAAATATATAAAGAAAGTACCACTAAGTATCAAAGAAAGCATCATGCTTTTTAATGAATCCACATCTTCTAACTCTTCAATCACCTGTTAAACATCTTCACACATGTTTTCATCCTCATCAGAGGATTATCATTTTCTCTCTGACAGCCAGAAATACAGCTCCCGCATCTGTAAGTTATATTAACATTAGAGAATGGATTATAGCTAACTATTACAAACAAAAACTAGAAAACATGATTTTTATTTCAAGGGAGAGTTTTATAACAACATGAATGTGTAGAAAAAACTATAATTTTAGCTAGCTAAAGCATAAGTAAGTAATTTTAGCAATGTTGAATAATTACATTTTGTCTATAAATATACAATTGTGGTTTGTGGTTTTAAATTTGTGTATTTCAAAATTATGTATTGCACATTTTCGTGGTTTTCTGAGCTTTAAAAATCACACTTAAGTACATGATCATGTATTTTAATTCCACGATTTCAAGAAGGCAGGGTTTCCTATACAGTAACATTACATATACAGGGCCTAATACAGACATTTCTTTTGGGCGGCGTTAGCCTGCCAAAAATTTTTTACAAAATGAACTGGGGGTTTGGGTTCTGAGCCCCCCCCCCAAATGGGGTATCCACCAACGGATTTTACAGCTTCTTAGGGCTCGGAAACACTTAAAATTACTGCAGAAAATATGGAGTTTTCACTCGGAACGAGACCTTCTCTTCGTCATGTTGCTTCACGATGCCATCTTGAGGTTGCAAG
>JANTOQ010474239.1:0-11367 GCA_027564595.1 Bythotiara depressa | reverse complement strand
TAATCTGCTGTTTTTAATTAAGTTAAAAAGGGGGAAATAATGTGGTTTATGGCCGTTTTAGGCCATCTAGAATGAAATTTTTTTTTCATCGCCCAACCATGGTGGGCGACATTAAATTAGGCATTCCACCCCCCAAAAAGGAAATATGTGCGTCTGAGAGGTGTTCATCAATGTGCAAAACTAGTTTGTTTTTGTAAAAGCTTTTCAAATGCTTTTGAAAAGAGCAGGCAAGACACTAACAATCCTATAGATTTATTCATTTGTTGCATCGACTTTTTTGAAAATTGGTGAGATATCTGCTAATTTTAGCTCATCTGGAAAATAATTTCAAGAAATGTTTTATTCACTACATTATGTAGTACAGGGCCATTGATATCAAAATTTGGCTTCAACAACTTTGAAGGTATGCTATTGGTGGTGGTTGTTTTCTTAGGGTTTAGTGATTTGACCTCTTCGAATTTTTCTATAGCTCTGTCAATAGCGTCATCAGTATTACTTTGATTGAACAAATGCATATTTTCCTTAATATCTAAATTCTGTACTGCATCTCTGAAAAAATTGTTGAGTGATTCTGTGACTTCGTTGCCTTCCGAAATTATTTTATTTCGCTCAACAAGGGTTATTTTTTTATTCTTAGGACTTTTATCAGAAATTAAAGGCTTTAGATTTTTCCAAAATTTCTTATTATCAAGGAAATTGTTCAAATCTAAATTTTGATAAAATTTCTTCATTTCCTTTTGTATAATCTGCTAACAAAATTATTTTGCTTTTTGTAAACTTTTTCATCCTCAGTTGATTTAAATTTATAATACTTTCTCATCATAGATTTTCTTAGGGCCTTTGTCATATAGGGTGCTTCATTTTCCCTAATAAGTTTATTTTTCAAAGCATGCCTTTGCAAAATGTTTAAAAAAATGTCTTCAAATTCTCCATAGTTTGCACAGTCTTTTGAAAGATAACTTTTCAACTCAAATTAAAAATTGTTTTCGTCAAACGTTTTATAATCCCTATATGTTATTTCTTTAGGTTTACTTTTCTCAAATTTAGTTTATTAGAACTGTAACAGGCATTTTGTAAAAATCTGAAAGCCCTGTAGATACAACTGTTGTATTTAGAAACCTATAAAAACTATAGGTAAGGAAAAGATCAAAACAGCTAGGGGTTACTGGGTTCTTAAAGCATGTTTTTCTTTGACTAGACTTTTAGCATCATATTGATAAATAAAATATTTTAAATATAGTTCTGTATCCTCAACATTGAAATCACCAGCAAGTAAAAACTGGGTTATAAAAATCATTATAAACATCCAAGTTTTGCTTACACAATCGAAGTAGTACTGATCTGGTTGACTAGCTGAAGGGTAAGAGCCAAACAAAAGCCATTTTGTTTTCCTTAGATTGATCTCTACAAAGAGTCCTTCTATGTGACTAGGGAAGTTATGTTTGGAGAGTTTCTTACTAGGAATATATTCTCTTACATAAATTACTTCTGTCACGTCTGTATGGTGGTGAAAAATCTTCAATTAAAAACTGAAATAATGGGAAACTTCCATTTAGTTTACTTTCAGCCACAATGAGAATATCAATATGTCCAGAAATTACAGTCTTTAGCTGTTCAAATTTAGCATTAATAGGATTTATATTCAGAGTAGCGATAATAATCTTATTGAAATTCCCAATTCTTAAATTTTTTAATGTTTTATTTACATTCTGAATAACTGGATCCTTAACAAAATTGTTTTCATTTACTAAATTGTTTTTATTTGGATTTGGTGACTACAATCCAGAGGATGTAAATTTCTGTTTCACGCCTTTTTTATAATGTCTGAGACCTGCTTTTGCGCCTAACAAAGTGTATCTGTACTATCCGCGTAGGCTTGTTACAATGCTGCATGTAGTGAATAATATTACCTTCTTCCTTCAGGTGTAATACATCATGCGATAACTGTTCAGATGTTATATTTTTATTTTCTATAAATATAAAAACAACAACAATATGTAACAATATGACGTCACAATATAAGGATCAAAATACGTCCGTTAAACGTCCTCACACTTATGTCAGACATTACGACATCCTTTGGACATCACTTGTCAGACGTCCTGAGGACAGTCAACATAAAGACGTTCATGTGACGTTGATGTAGCAACCACGATCGGACGTAATAAATACGAACGTCCGTGGGATGTCACTTGTCAGACGTCCTGGGTAAATAAAGTTAAATACGACTGAGTGACGTCATTTTAGCAACCCTGATCGGACGTACTAAGTACGAACGTCCACAGGACGTTACTTGTCAGACGTTCTGAGAACAATCCTTAATGACGTGCAGGTGATGTCATTTTAGTAACCCTGACCGTACGTACTAAGTAGGAACGTCCGTCCGACGTCACTTGTCAGACGTCCTGGAAACAATCAACTTAACGGGATCCCGAGACAAAAATCAATAATCCTATAATCATATTAATACAACAAAGGTAAATGAAGGAACCTATTACTTGTTAATACAATGGAGGTAAATGTAGGAAGCTATTACTAGTTAAAAACACTTCATCGGCTCCACTATAAATCTCATTCTAATTTTTAAAACAACGCTTTTGCTAACTCCATTACTGACATCTTGTTTTGATTCATTTTAATACTAGGTTCCAGTCTTTCAGGCCGCGTTTTTTGTCTGTGACGCCCATCGTACCTATTATCTAAGTTGCGCATAATACGAAAATCTTATATTGAGTTTAATTCAATGCGCAAGTTATAATTTATTTTTGCTACTTAATTCACAGTAGAGTGCTTAGAAAATGTCTGTTTCACCGTATCAATTCGAGCCTATTGTGAATTCTGATTATAGCGAAAAAGATAAGAGTGACGAGGAGCACGGAGAATCTGAGGTAGAAAACACTCTAACAGTGATGAACAGACTAAAACAGGATGTCACCGAATGGTGTAAATGACTGTATTGCAAAATAATGCCCATTAATAAAGAATGCCTTTGTTGATGAAATTGATGACATAAGATTGAAGAAGTTAAATGAAGGTATGTATATTTTTTATTGTTTCTCTCTATGTTGTTATAAAATAAAATCTGTATTCTATACGCAAAAAGCCTTTAAATATTCGTTATAGAAAGAGCATATATAGTTCAACACGTGTGGTTCGAAGCTACAAGTGAAACAGTAGGGTGTTATAGGCAGTTTCACCAATTTGAAGTAGTTTTTTATTCTAATTACTAATTGAGATCATTGTACAGTCTGCTTATTGTTTAGCGATTAGTAGGCTCTTGCATGGTTTTGAGCTATGATGTTAAGGCAAATGAAAAATTGCTAATATTATATTATAGTATAGGTGGGTAGTATAATGTAACTTATGTCGAAGATATTAATTTAGTTGTTTGAAGTCTCAGACTTAAAGAGTTACAAGTTATGCAAGAACTGATCTGTGGCAATTTGTTCCTGTTTTTAGGCAATGTCTTTGAGTTCCACGAGGCAGACTTTGTTGTTTCAACAAGTACTCCCAGTAACCTTCTATCTGAAAAATAAATCGCATGTTAAGTGTTGCCTAATCTCTAAGAAATCATTTTTCTAACTTAAAGAAGATGCATTCTTATCCCAAAAACTAATACATTTGGTTTAAACCGTATATCGAGCTAATCAATTGTGGCAGTTTGTACCTTCAGAAACAAATCCTCTCTGCAGCAATTTAAATATAAAACTAAAACATGGACTTAAGAGTTATGCCCTTGTCATCTGTGCAAACAATTTACCTGATTTAGGTTATTTGTAATTTTAGCGAATATATATTTTAGTTTATCTATTTATATCTATTTTATATCTATATATCTATTTTAGTTTGCATTTTAGTGGAAGGTTTTAAAATTTATAGCGATTGTATTTTTATTCCATGTTAAATATATATTATGAATGAATGAATGTATATAAGTTCTGGTCATAAAACTGCTTTATTTATCTTACTTCAAAATCACAACACACATCCCAATCTCACCATCCCAAGTTGCGGTAGGGTTACAGTTGTGGAATTGGCGAGTGAAATGGCTGACGTCAAATAAGGAGTGTACAAAAACTTTAAACCGTTAACGGGTTAAGCTAACCTAGGTACTGGCGGCACAGAATATATTTCCCCATTCCAAATCAGGATACATTTGGTGTAATGTAAGTTACTGCGTTTCTTAATACTCTTTACTATAGTATTTTAATTGCACTTTAAAAAAAATGCAATTGATATTGATTTTACAATTTTCTTTTTTGAAGCTTAGGTCGTGTTAAACTGTAGTGTATATTGATGCAACTAATCTCGTGTATTCGTGTATAATGTTACTGGACTTCAACCGACATTCATAACGGTTTATGTTATGTAAACATCAACCATCTCTTGTATTTCACATTGGACTAAAACTGACGTCCATATGACCTGTGATTTTGACGTTCATAAGACGTCACTGACATTCGTCGTAGCGACGTCAAAAAACGACGTCCTCCTGTATTACATAGAGGACCAAAAACTGACGTCCTGATGACCTAAGAATTTGACGTCCATAAGACGTCACTGAGAGACGTCGTAGCGACTTCAGAAAAGGATGTCCTCCTGTATTACATATAAGACCTAAAACTGATGTTCTGGGAACGTCGAATGTGACGTTGTCGTGACGTGTTACGGACGGCCTTGTGTCCACTGCCTGGGTAGTATATAGACCCTTACTAAGTGTAAAATAAACCGTATTAAGTCCTTTAGAAAACATACGACTTTCTCCTACGCAGATACCTTTTATATATATTATTTAATGAAAAACCTTTTTAAAAACGTTTTAAATATTATTTTGGCCTTTGGATAATATCTAGGATATTATCCAGAGGAACAAAAAATATTCTCTCACTCACATTATCTATTTTTGCTTTATGATAATATCCAGGATACTTTATACAATCAAATCCCTTTATATTTAATAAATTACGCATGTTCCACAACCGTTAAGAAACTGCATAATACTCCCTGTATAAGTAACTATACCCACATAATGCAAGATCCTTCACATATAACTAAGTAATTATCGAAGTCTCTATTTTTATAATTTATATAATATACTTAAGTACGATTTTAAAATGTATATAGGATCTTTATCCGAAATACAAGTCTTAGGCATTTTCGCTTATCTTCACCCTTCATGGACACAAAATAAAAATAAATATCGTGGTTTTAGTATATATATATATATGTATATATATATATGTATATATGTATATGTATATATGTATATGTATATATGTATATATATAACATTAGATCGACTTAATGTGGCCTTTTGTGGAAATATCAACTTAATGTGGCCAGTTTTTGCATATATATATATTTTCGAAGGTGCCAAAAAAATATCAAACTATTATCAAAGTATGAACATATTCATAAGGTTTACAACGAGTAAATAAAAAAATATATATATACCACTTACAGGTTCAAAAATACACCTCAAACTTAAAGTGGACTCGAAAAAGTCCACTTTAAGTAAGAGGCCACATTAAGCTAAAAACATTCTGATGAAAAGGACACATTAAGTCGAAATACTGTAATATGTATATATGTATATATATATATATGTATATATAGTATCCTGTAATAACCATTGTAATTCTCATCCAAGTAACCGAAATTTGCGATAGAACATTTCCGATTTTTCTAACCCTTCAATTATTTCCTTCTCAATCAATGAAGCTAGGTTGGTATAATATTCCTAGAAGATAAGAACTATCTCTATTTTTTCGCAGCAACCACAAGTCATTGGTGTTCAATACTTTCAACAATTTTCACAAATAAAATTTCTGATTTTGTGCGCCTCCTCCACGTTTCTTCGTAGTGAAATTCGTAACCTCGTATTTAGACATAAATATTATCTTTCAGCCACGTTTCTGAGAGGGTGATTATGTCAAATTCTATTCGCTTAAAGGCGAAAGGAGGCTTTGAATTTTCTTTTTTTTTTTAAGCATAAATTTGTCTTGTTAATGTCTAATAATACTGTAAAGTTCAAAAGGTTTGACCAAAAAAGCTTTTACATACATAAATATTTCAATCAAAACTTATCACGGTCGTCGCGATTACAGACGCTGTTTATGAACTAGCTACTACGGTCGTTTCTGGAACGCACAAAATTGTGACGTCATTATACTAAAACTAAGAGACGTACTAAAATATTGGATCCAAATAATCTAAGTAAGCAAAGTAAGTAAAGTTTTATTCGAAAGTTAAAATGCATTTTATGGTAATATATAGAGAGTATTGAGTATTTTGAAAAAAGTAGAGAATGTCTCAAACGCTCGACTGTAGTGATAGCAAGGGTTCCTTGGTGATAGCAATAATAGCTCAAACGGAAGTCCGGTTAACCAAAGAACGAGTTCATATAAAATTATCCATAAAAGGATGGTAATATCTTCTTCAACTTCTTCGGTAGTTCTTATGAGTTGAATATTTATTTTCTGAAGCAAAGAAAACAAATCAAAGCAACGAAGCAAACGAAGCAAAGCAAACAAAACCAACTCTTCTTTTTCTTAGACACGTTTAAATCATGCAACCCCAAATAAAGATTCTTGATCAAACTCCATGATGTTTATTTACTTCGTTTACTGATAGTAACAACAAGTTGTTTTATAAGACAAGTCTCTTCTAAATCAATTCAAACCTTTACTGCACTAACTCAAAGGTCGATTAAAAAAAGCGTAGATAGTAAACAACCTGTCCGTTTCAGAGAAATGTCTTTATGTTTTGATAAAACATTTATATATGTTTATATAAAACGGTAGAAAATCTTTGATCTTTGATTGATTATGAAAATGATTATTATAATATGCTGTAAATGCTTCAGCTGAAAATAAGAGCTTCGCTCTGACTACAACAACACTGAATCATCTTGGCTTGTTTTGATATGTCGCGAAAATGATGCGCAAAATTAGTGCTCAGACTTCTTCATTTTTAGCGGACGACGATAAAATGGCGAGCAGCGTGAGGCAATATTACCTTACTTTGTAAGCAAATATCTTCCGAATTAAAAGTTTTTGTGGCGTTAAACTTTCTAAGATTGATTTTTGGATTGTAATGAACAAATTTAGACTGAATTATTTTGAACGCTCCGTTCTCCTTTAAGCATCACTGTAAACTTATCAAATGATGAAGCAAGGCTTCTTACATTTGAATGAATGATTCAAGTGAGCTATCGATTCAAATTTAAAAATTTCATTTAGGTCATCGACGACATGGTTACATGATCATGATCACATGCTTTAGAGAAGGGCATTTCTATACATATACATCAGGACATTTCCATACATGTGTTATTGCTTAAATTAATAAATTGTATATTGGTAATGTCTCTACAAGTAACACATAACAATTGTTTATTGTTTGATTGGTCGGTTTTCTATCACTATAGACATACATTGGCATTGTTGCAAGGACTGGGGTCATTTTTTATATCACCGCATAACATAATTTGAAACGGTGCAGAAGAGTTGCTGTAGTAGGCAATACGTGATTTAGCATATGTAACTATGATAAATGAGTAGTTACCAGCTAATTAACGTTCTATACTGTTAATAATGTTAATTTAATGTTCTTTACGATAAATCCATTATCCAACTTATATAGTTACTCATCTTAAGCGAACTTGGTTACGATGAAATAGAGGCATACAAAACAGTCATAAATACAACAGTACAAAGAATTTAAGGAAACAATTAAAATATTACTAATGCCATTGATTTACTGGACTTGTTGAGAATAGTTTTGTCACACTATATTAATAGGCTCACCATCAAAGGTATTTTAAAGTTATTGGATTCAGAACTATACTATACCAAAATTTTCATAAAATGAAGGAGATCACGGAGACGTAAGCAAGTGATAAAAAACGCAGCAGGTTACCAGGCTTTACTTTATTTTGCGTTGAAGGCAATTCATTACGAATTAATTGAGATAACCTAGATCTAATTGGTGTTGTAACAGACAGTGATCCGTGACAACATCACAGCGATTCTTTGCAAAGAGCATTGTCTATGCTATTTTATTGTGCTGTCTTTTTTACTGTTGAAATTATTATGTTTTGAAGATAGATAAATAATTATGTTTCCTTACTTAGTTTGATGACTGACAGGTTCCCTATCAGAATTTAAGATAATTAACACAGTGGGTAATAACAATCTTAATTTCGGAAATGTTTGGGAATGTAGATTTACTTTCGAGAAGCAGGCCAGTAAACTATACAGTAAATCTCGATAATTCGAATCAAATTCTTGTTCCCCTTCTATTTGCATTAACACGCACCTCTTAATTTGTACACATAGTTGGAACCCTGAAAGTAGAATATAGGCTAACTGTAATCACCTTTTTATACACGGAGAGCAGATTCCATCAATAAGTGGAACTTGACCTACGTTTTACACTAAATAGTAGTCTATATGATATCATTCCATTGCCTAAAACAACAGTTAAAGTATTTGATTGTAATGTTGTTGTATTACTTCTATTTATTTCTATTATATGTCTAATTTTAATTATATATTACAATTATATATATAATATTATAACATTTTTTTGTATTACTTTATACGGAATAGGATGTAATACTCTGTCTTAACGTCCCGGTACACTATAAAAACAAAGTTTATAAAAATATATTTATTTATAAATAGGAATATGTTTATAAATATTATAAATAAATATATGATGTTTATAAAAAATGTTCATAAACGTCTTTAAAAATTTGATTGGTCAGTAAAAATGGATGAACGAAAGAGGAAAACAGCGGATGTGTTAGTTATTGCAAGTTGAGCAACAATAATGGAAGAGACAAATAACAAAAACGGATTCTTCTTCCAACGGTGCATTCTGTAAATCACATTTACTGGTTTCTGTTCCATTCTCTACTTGATCACCGACTTGCTGCCATGCAGTTTCCTGTTGTAATACCCAGCCTGCATGACCATAAATCTAATATTTTAAGAAAATATTCAGTACAGAATACTCCCAAAATACTGAACCCCAGAACAAATATCTCACTTGATGGTACCAAATGTTGATGTTCCTTGATTTTTGATAATAATCTCCTAATGGTAAAGAAACCCTAAGTTTAACTACGACTCGCTATTATTACGACTTCATTTTCTCATCGCGTCAAGGAAAAATCTCTACGCCGTCTTTCAATCAAAATCGAAAAATGCTGGGGACGAGGTTGGATAGTATGCCGAATTTTCTGATTAAATTAAATTAAAACCAATAATAGTGCCATGCGATACTGAAAATAAATAAATAAATAAATAGGCATATTTATTTTATGTACCTTTAGGATGCATCATAGTTACAATTATCTTCTCCCATATTTTTCTTCTTTCTTCTCTCTTCACTAAATCTCCTCTTTCTCTTCTGTATGATTAGTGCCATATGCTATCCTTTTATCTCGAGGTGATTGACGTCAACACATCTACAAATTTCTATAGATTTAAATCGATTTGGAAGCTATAAATGTTTTGCTTTCCTCCGCCTTGCCTTTTATTGAAATGACGATATTTTTCGATAGTACATTAGTATTTGGCGAAGGAGATTTTCCTATATTGCGCATGCTCACAATGAACATACATACTACGCATACCGTTCTTACTTTCTTTGCAGAGCAAGTAAAAAAAGTTGTGAGAAACAGCAAGGAAGGATATATAGGAGCTTCGCTCTTATATATTCTTGGAAAGAGGTTGAAGTAGAGGATATAAATAATATACTTTTTATTTGTTTACTGTCCGTAAGTCAGGCGAGTGAATTTTATTTTTTTAACTTTTTGGTGCTCTCTTTTTTGAGTTGCTGCAAGTTTTATCTGTTTAGCTAGCTACAGATCTTCTTTTAGTTAGCTAGCTAGCTAAAACCAGCTAAAAAAAAACACCTACCCTTTATCTCACAAAAATACCAGTGCTGTTAAAGTGAAGTTGATTTTTATCAACACTTTTATCAAGCAAAAAATATATTACTTTAAGAGGTCCCTCTAGCCACACACACATCTTGCTTCTGTCATATCATGGCTCCTTTATTTTCATGTATTAAATGTACTGCGAGCCACTGTAGTAGAGAGACAAAGTTTCCTCCCAAGCTCCCTTGTTAATTTTGTACAAATTGTAGCCAGCTAAACTACCAAAAATAAACTCATTTTGAAGCCATAACTGCTTTTATTTTACTGTTCTACTAAATTATTACTTTTTTACCATGTTGAATAACACTAGCAGTTAGTATTTATAGTGAAGATGTAGAAAAACGTTGTTCGCAAACTTACGCAAAACTTAATTTTGAGACCTGTAGCTGTGACATAGGATGTAGCTGTAGTATAACACGACGAATCTTTGTAAATTGAGGAAATGTTGACATTTCAGCAGAAACATCCTCTTCGCTTAAGCTTGAATATTGTTTTGCCATGACTGTGTCCAAAGCATACATTTCTATCTTTCGCATATAGTATCAATGTGCACATGTTATTTTTAACCATTTAGAGCTGGCTAACTACTCAAAAGGAGGGGAAAAGTATGCGAAATGTTGACATTTCAGCCGTAATTCACATTTCTTGTTCATTAAATTTTTTGTAATATACTTCATTTATCGCATAGATTTTTAAGCTACGACTGTGTTCAAACTAAACTTTTCTTAGCCTGTGAGTTAGTAAGTATGTGTACGTGTTTTTTAAAAATATTTAGACCTAGCTGACTAGTGTTTTGGTCCTTTTTTTAGGGAAAAGCTAACTACATACCTCAAACAGCGTTTTTGATCTAAAAACCTAGCTAACCTCTATCACCATTTATTTCGACTTTTTTAGCTAGCTATCTTTACTTTCATGACATTGTATAAATGTTGTAAGAGCCTTTGTAATAGTGAGTAGAGGTCCCTCCCAGCTCTCTGGTAAATTTTGAATCATTTGGAGCTAGCCAAGTACCTCAAAGTTATGTTTTATTGCATTAGGTTTTTTTTTTGTTGTTGTTCTTCTAAATTATGACTTTTTGTCACCATAATGTTTTTAGTAGCTACACTAGCAATTAGTACGTATAGTGTAGATGTAGAAAAAAATTGTTCATGACTTTACAATTATTTTTCAGACTTGTATACACAAGGAAACTGTGAAAATTTATAAGGAGATGTTGACATTTTAGCAGAAACGCTTTCACCTCCACAGGGCACCCATGACCCAGAAATATTAGTGCCTATTATTCTGTAACAACATGGATTCTGGTATTGACAGTTGTTGATACTTGCTAAGTATAATATGAATTTTTAAATTTCGTCAAAATCTTTGAGCTCTCCCTTTTGGTGCTAGGCAGTTGCACTCCTCCATATTGCCGATTT